>WOVY01006328.1:7500-179319 GCA_013436015.1 Rhipicephalus annulatus | reverse complement strand
CTTCTCTCTCCACCTCAGCTTCTTTTTCCGCTTTGGTTCTTTCGACCGCCAACCTCTCTTTTTCCAGCTCGGCTGCTTTTTCTTCTTTGGCTCTCTCTTTTTCTTCTTTTTCCTTCTGGTGACCCACTTCCGTAGTTCGGCGCAGAAAGACCCCATCTTTTCACCAAGAGCAACTAACTTTTCGAGATCCATTGTGTCTCGCAAATAAACCTTGCCGCGTTGCAAAAAGTATCTGCCTAGATCAGTCTATCGGAGCACTCCCCTGCACTCGTTAACGAGAACACTGAACAACACACAAAATCGTTCCGATAGCACTATCAACAACTCGAGGCTCTTTCTCACTACTTTGGACACACTGTGCACCAAAACGTCCCTGTCGCGGACGCCAGATTAATTGTCACACCTGTCCCGTTTATTAGGGAGGCAATCGCCGGGCTAATTCCAAGAGCCGAAGTATCGGCCCCCCCGAACCGCACCACGAAAGCGTGGACAATTTTGAAGTGGTCCTTTTTGGCGCGCCAGCGGACGCCGGCTGTGGCCCAAAGAACAAGTCAGAGCCGAGAGTTGATAAACAAACAAATTATATTCTCAATAATGGCAGATCGAAAAACATAACACAGAAATGCACACTCCACAATAGTTGCATACAATATGTCACCAATCAAACCAATCAATCAACGTACTACACAACACAATCGGCCACACTCAAAACAACGGACACAGACAACGATACGCACTATAATGCAGTCGCATGCATTGAACAACCAAGACACTTAAGGACTAAAGAGATAGAAACCTATTCAGTCCAAAGTCCTTGGAACAAAAGTCCGAATGATACTCTTCCGAGAATCACTCACTCAAAGTCCAGCGTTGTTGTCGTTCCGCAGCTCTCGAAGTTTCTCTTCCAGGAAACCTCGCCGGAGTTTCTCTTCCAGGAAAACTCCCGTCTTCAATAGGCCACTCTCCAAGCTTCAAACTTCTTCGCCGGAAATCCGTCGGCTTCACACACGCAGCTGTTGCCCGCGTCTTCGCTCGATAGCGGTAAACCCACGCTCTTGCCTGTAGCTCGAGCCGTCCCTACGGACCAAAACTTCGCCGACTCCTCGGCGTAATTCCTACGCGCTCTGGCGTTAACTTCCGTCACCTCCTGTTCTGTCACTACGGGCAGAACCTTCGCCGACTCCACGGCGGAATTCCTACGCGCTCTGGCGTTAACTTCCGTCACCTCCTGCTTTCTCGTCTCGGCTGCTCGATTAAATACGTTCCGCGCCACCTTCCAGAACGTTCTCTCATTTCGTCGGCGCGACGCGCAGCGAAGGCTGGGGAGAGGCACGAGACGGTTCGACTGCCCTCTCCGGAGCATGATTCAGTCGGTCTGACCCCGCCTCCTTCGTTCTAGAAAGATCGCGGCTTTGCTAGGCCGCCGATGTGGGGTGAGGAGGTTCGTCTGCGAAGCCGTGCTTCTGCGGGGAGAGCGCGCGCCCGGGAGCCTTGGATGTTTGCTTTCTTTTTTTTCTTTTTACCTCGCGGCGTGTCTGCCGCCCGTTGTCGCAAGGATTTGGCGGCGCGCTCTTTTTTAGCGCTCGTTCTGTGACACTGCCCCCCACTTTAAGAATATTATCTCATAATATTCAAACCACACAAACGAGCGCGAACAGTCACCACACACTCTCACATACTGTAACACCATCAGTCACTCATGACACTTCACATTCACAATAGATCACTTAATACAATCGTACATTGTAGTTCAATTCCACAACACATGAAATATAGCCACAGGTACATGCCTACAACACTTCATCACACATTCCAAACCATACAAACGTACAAAGTTCTGTTACTACAACAATGGTACAATACCATACATCACATCACAGCACAACACTTCGACACTTGTGACACAGGATAACACAACATTACACAACGTATGGCACTCAGCACTGCCCAACACATTCTGATTCCACCTGAGCACCTATCCTGAGTACTTCGAACAGCGCTTGCGCCCCTTTTTGCGGTGCTCGCTCGATCTCTTCTTGTGTTTCCACGCTCTTTTTCGGCGAGCCTTATCCAACCACGATATCTGAGGCGGCGTCTCAGCCATCGTTGTCCCTTCCGACACCGTTAACGGGTCATTACATTCGACGGGTCCTGTCGGTTTATTTACCCGCTTGATCATGCCTCTACATTTTGCCCGGCTGGCCAACACCGTCTCCTTTACACTGTCTGTCGGTTGAGGTCGTGCCGACGTAAGTCCGGTTGCTCGGCCCGTGAACTTATTCGACACGATCGTCTTCTCCTTCGCTGTCTCTTGCGCCGCAGCTTCACCTTGGGCTCTAGTGAGATCCGTCACGGGATGCTCCTCCCCTGTATCTCGCGGCCGCTGTGTTGGCGAGGGCTCTATCTTCGGGTCTTCTCCCAAACATTCTGGATCACTTGGCCCTCGCGCCCCGTCGATGTTTCCGATGACAAGGTCATACAGGGGGGTCGTCATACATAAAGCAGTAACCTTCCCGCTGAAGTACGGGGTTTCAACCTCAATTTCTGCTTCGGGAAGCATCCGAACCGTACGGTCAATTAGGCAAACCGGTTTCGTTCTGCCTGTCAACTCACTTTCCCGTACCAAATTTCTCCGCACGATAACAGTGGAGCTACCGGTATCTCTTAACACCGTAATCGTTTTGTCCGCAACTTTTCCAGGCAGCGCTGGCATTCCTTTCGTGACACCGGTTGGCTGTTTTGACATTACAGCACCAACAATAGGAATTTTCTCCCCATTTTTCAATTCTACGAATCCGTCGGTAACGGCATTATTATCCGATTTCGGTGCTGCTTGCACACAGGATACCTGGTGAGTTTGACTCACTCCGTTCCGACAAGCATCTGCTTTGTGCCCAGTCTGACCACACTTAAAACATTTTACTGTCGTAGGGCTCGTGAAGATTGTTCGACAGTTTTTCGCGCGATGACCCACTCGGTTGCACAGAAAACATCGCGGAATGCTCTCTGGTGTACGCTTCTTTTCTTCAGGAGCCAATTTCTTCGAATCATCGGGACAATCCTTCTTGACCTTGGCCAAATTAGTTCCTCCTTGCGCTTCTAAGAATTGATCAGCCAATTCAAGCATTCCTTCAAATGACTCCGCCTTCCTCTCTTTCAAATACAGCGACAGGCTTGGGTGGCAACTAGTAAGAAATTGTTCTCTAATTAGGAGCTCTCTAAGTTCATCGTACTCCTGCGCTGTCCCTGAAAGTTCAATCCATCTGTCGAAATAATGGCAAAGTCGGGCGGCATACTGCGTAGCCGTCTCTCCGTCAGCTGGCTTTCCTGTCCGAAATCTGTCCCGGAATCCTTCCACCGTAAATCTAAATCGCTTCAGCAAAGCAGCTTTCACCTTTGCATAGTTTGCTGCATCGGTCGGCGTCAGCCTACCGTACACACTGAGCGCTTCACCACTCAAGCAAGTACTCAAAGCAGTTGCCCATTGATGTTCCGGCCACTTCTGGCTCCTCGCAATCGTCTCAAATCTGTGGAGGTACGCGTCTAGGTCGTCCTTCCTTTCATCAAACGCTACGAGCAGCTTGCTTGGGTTCAAGCGGAAGCCGTGATCTTCCCGTTCGCTGCTTTCAACTCTAGCTTGGACGGTAGTTTCACTTCGCTGTTGCAAACGGAGCCGCTCGAGTTCCATCTCGTGCTGACGCTGCCGCTCCCTTTCAGCCATCTCCGCTTCTCTTTCTTCTCTCGCCCTCTCAGCCGCCAGCTTTTCTCTCTCCAGCTCCAACTTCAATTGCTGCTCTCTTTCTTCTTTCGCCCTTTCAGCTGCAAGCTTTTCTCTCTCCAACTCCAACTTCAACTGCTGCTCTCTTTCTTCCTTCGCCCTCTCTGCCGCCAACCTCTCTCTCTCCACCTCAGCTTCTTTTTCCGCTTTGGTTCTTTCGACCGCCAACCTCTCTTTTTCCAGCTCGGCTGCTTTTTCTTCTTTGGCTCTCTCTTTTTCTTCTTTTTCCTTCTGGGTGACCCACTTCCGTAGTTCGGCGCCAGAAAGACCCATCTTTTCACCAAGAGCAACTAACTTTTCGAGATCCATTGTGTCTCGCAAATAAAACCTTGCCGCGTGCAAAAAGTATCTGCCTAGATCAGTCTATCGGAGCACTCCCCTGCACTCGTTAACGAGAACACTGAACAACACACAAAATCGTTCCGATAGCACTATCAACAACTCGAGGCTCTTTCTCACTACTTTGGACACACTGTGCACCAAAACGTCCTGTCGCGGACGCCAGATTAATTGTCACACCTGTCCCGTTTATTAGGGAGGCAATCGCCGGGCTAATTCCAAGAGCCGAAGTATCGGCCCCCCGAACCGCACCACGAAAGCGTGGACAATTTTGAAGTGGTCCTTTTTGGCGCGCCAGCGGACGCCGGCTGTGGCCCAAAGAACAAGTCAGAGCCGAGAGTTGATAAACAAACAAATTATATTCTCAATAATGGCAGATCGAAAACATAACACAGAAATGCACACTCCACAATAGTTGCATACAATATGTCACCAATCAAACCAATCAATCAACGTACTACACAACACAATCGGCCACACTCAAAACAACGGACACAGACAACGATACGCACTATAATGCAGTCGCATGCATTGAACAACCAAGACACTTAAGGACTAAAGAGATAGAAAACCTATTCAGTCCAAAGTCCTTGGAACAAAAGTCCGAATGATACTCTTCCGAGAATCACTCACTCAAAGTCCAGCGTTGTTGTCGTTCCGCAGCTCTCGAAGTTTCTCTTCCAGGAAACCTCGCCGGAGTTTCTCTTCCAGGAAAACTCCCGTCTTCAATAGGCCACTCTCCAAGCTTCAAACTTCTTCGCCGGAAATCCGTCGGCTTCACACACGCAGCTGTTGCCCGCGTCTTCGCTCGATAGCGGTAAACCCACGCTCTTGCCTGTAGCTCGAGCCGTCCCTACGGACCAAAACTTCGCCGACTCCTCGGCGTAATTCCTAGGCGCTCTGGCGTTAACTTCCGTCACCTCCTGTTCTGTCACTACGGGCAGAACCTTCGCCGACTCCACGGCGGAATTCCTACGCGCTCTGGCGTTAACTTCCGTCACCTCCTGCTTTCTCGTCTCGGCTGCTCGATTAAATACGTTCCGCGCCACCTTCCAGAACGTTCTCTCATTTCGTCGGCGCGACGCGCAGCGAAGGCTGGGGAGAGGCACGAGACGGTTCGACTGCCCTCTCCGGAGCATGATTCAGTCGGTCTGACCCCGCCTCCTTCGTTCTAGAAAGATCGCGGCTTTGCTAGGCCGCCGATGTGGGGTGAGGAGGTTCGTCTGCGAAGCCGTGCTTCTGCGGGGAGAGCGCGCGCCCGGGAGCCTTGGATGTTTGCTTTCTTTTTTTTCTTTTTACCTCGCGGCGTGTCTGCCGCCCGTTGTCGCAAGGATTTGGCGGCGCGCTCTTTTTTTAGCGCTCGTTCTGTGACAGTGACGCAGTCTGGTAAATGCGTATCGCCGTCTGTCGCAAAGAGATTAGCTTCAGGGCTCGTTTACTTTACCGAGTATGTCGTATATAAAAAAGTTGACGGGGTCTAAATGAAGTCAGCCCGTGACGCGAGGGCTCGTCTTGAAAAAAAAAAAGGGGGGGTGTGGACGGCTGCAGGCGATGATGGGGGCTTTTTTTTTCTTTGCAGCATTGTGAAACGTGACTATAGCTTGCAGAATCACCGCACCCGGCAAAGAGAAAAATAAATCGCACGTGGCAAACTTCAAGAGCATCTTTTGTAACTCGGTGGCGACGTGCAACGCGAAGAACCCGGCATCGGCGAGATCGTAGAGAAGTATAGGCCACGATGGTGCGCTGGTAGCATGCGTATTTTTGTGCGCCGTTTACTAGTAATTTATGCTATCGTTTTTTTTTATGTCCGAAAGCCGGGAGATATTATGATTGAGAAGTGCTATAGAGGAAGGCTCCGAAAACTTTGACCATCTGGTGTATTTTAACGTGCCCTAAAAGTATGACCTGTAGCGTTTCGCCTCCATGGAAAATGTATCCGCCGCGGACGGGATTCGAACCCGCAATCTTCGGGTCAGCTGCCGAGCATCCGATAGCCACTAGACCACCGTGGCGGGTAATGATTGATGTTCTCTGCAGTGACTTGTGATTTCGCGTTGTCACATTTCGCTGTTGCGTGCATATTGCCGCGGGTTCGTGATGGCGACGAAGGGAGTAGGCTCTAGATCGAAGGTCAAACTGTTTATTCGGCCGCACTTGTGACCCGTCAACGAAGAGTCAGATTACAGTGATACGCACTGGCACTGATAGCGGTGAACAGAGCGTCGGCCGTCGATCGACTGGCAAGCGGCGAAGCGTGTCGGCATTTATACATGTGTCGTCGAATATTCCGGCGTTATCGCTGGTAGCCACGTATGTTCCGGAATAATCTGTAATGTACGCGCTGCGCGCGTAATCTGGGCGAAATGATCTTCGACAGTTTCGAAGCTTCTCGAACGGTCTCAAGAGCGGTTTGCGCAGAGTGTAACGGGGCGATAACAAAAGTTGGGGAAGGAATGTGGCAATATGAATGCGTGACCTTTCTCCGTTTTCGCCTGTGGAAACGGAATTGTTGTGCTCTAAGCACGGGGATGATAGTCCACGTGCTCAGAGCACTTGTCCACCGGCCACGAGCTTAAACCATCGTCCGTGTTGCCAGCAGTACCGGGAAAGCCTCGTTTTGACGGAAGCGAAATGGTATTGGCCAAAGCAAGATGCACCATAGTTCTATGAAGAAAAAAAAAGTTCAGTTGATATGCAGAACTAGATTAAACTATGATTTCAAGGGCAGAGGTGCCGTAAACAGCGCACTTTTTCTTCACAGTGGACTTATAGGTGGCTTGCTGCAAAACGGGTGTCGTCTGGGATTGCCGTTTTAAGTGATACGGATACTCTGCGATGCCGTGTCCAATTTTTCCAAAAGTTGTCACGCGTATAATTAAGGCGTTCACTGTCTTCCTCGCCGTTCCCCGCAACTTTCACGTTGTACTGACTGTGTCTTCATGTTCTGTTGACAGGTGGTGTAGCCGCTGTACCCTGGTTGGCTTAAGGCTGGGGATTCGTGCTTCTTCGGGAGACCTCAGGCTAAACCCAGCCGTCTGCTAGTCAATCCAAAGTCATGAGCGTCTACAACGTGCGATCGTCTCAGACGGTCGCCACCGCCTACTTCAGCCTGGACGCCGCGGCGCGAGCCTGCCTCGACCCGTTCGTGCCCATCTTCCTGCGTCACCACGGGCTGACCGCGCTTCAAGCTGGTTTCGTTCTCTCCGCGGCCGCCATCGTGTCCGGGCTGGTCGTCCCCGCCGCACTGTGGCTGCCCAGGTGGCGCCGCAACAGTTGGCGCTCCGTACTACTGGCCAGCAGTATCGTCTCGATCGTTTGCTACCTGTCCCTGTTGGCGATACCGCCTATGACGACGGTGGGAGGCGAGTGGGTATCGCCGTGTCGAACGTCCGAGTCGGCACGTGGCAAGCACGCGGACGTCGATTCGGCGGACGGATCGATAGCTTTGATACAGGGAGGGCACGTCGGTGGTAAAGACACTCCTCAGGACACAGCCAATGGTATTCAGGGAGAGTCGAAGAATGGAAGCGGGAAACTGTTTCCGGCGCCCCCTCCGACCTACGAACTGCTGCCGACGGCCGTGCCTCTGGTTGCAGGCCCGGCCTACCTTCTGTCGTCGCGCGAAGCAAAGGGTGTGGAAGTGCGACCGCACTCGCGAGTTCTACGAGCAGCCAACGTGTCTGACGAAGAAGGCGACGTGGTTGAAGTTCCTATGCGTCCTCAAGGTACCGCGTCCCCTGAAGCCGTGAAGAACAAGTCTGAGGACGCCCCCTCGCCTTCCCTCGGTGGAGTCGTCATACCTGTCAAGGAAAAGAAGGGTATGCCTCCGGTGCCAGTCGTGAATCCGGATTGTGAGGGTGATCAGACGAGTCCGGAATGCCAGCTGATGACCCACGGTGAGGACGCCGACGATGATGGCTCGATGAATAGCGATTCGTTCATGAACAACGCCGCGTTGCTGCTTCTGGCTGCGGCCGTCCTGCTCGGAAGCTCGACATTCGCGCTGGCCAAGTTCGTCGCGGACGAGTCCTACTTCGCATTCCTAGACGAGATCGACGCCACGGAGAAGTCTCGGAGCCACGAGACGTACGCGGCGATTGTCAGCGCCCTCGTTCTGGGCGCCGTCGCCATCTTGGCCTCGCAGGCGCCCTGTCTTCCACTTCCGACATGGGGATATCAGGAGGTCTACCTGGCAGCCTTCGGCACGCTCGTGTTTGCTTCCCTGCCACTGGCCGCCTTCTTTCCCGAGCCTCACCAACCGCTGCGTCGTCAGGCGACCTCCGGGGCGTGTCGCGGCGTCGGTTCGGTGCTCAAGAACGGCGAGGGAGCCCTGATCGTAGGCGGCCTCTTCTTTCTGGGGTTGCTGGCTGGCCTGGAGCAGGCCTTCTTCATGTGGCACCTGGAGGAAACCGGCAAAAAGGTCGAGCTTGGCGTCGTCATCATGGCTAGGGCCGTGTCCAACGTGGCCTCGCTGTTCTTGCTCTGCGCCGGTGGTCTTCCCAGCCGTCTGCTGGCTTGGCTCGCTTTCGGCATCGTGTGCGTAGCGGCCCGCTGCGCCTGCTACGTGCAGTCGGGTTGGGAGCTGGCTGCCGTAGCCCAGCTCCTGTCCCCGCCGTCTACAGTGCTCGTCTGGGTCGCCTGCGAGCGGTGGGCACGGCGTTCTTCGACCAGACTGAGCACCGAGCGCGGACTGCTGGTCGTGATGCGCTGCTGCCACAACGGTTTGGGCTTCTGCGTCGGTGCCCTGACCGGAGGTGGAATTGCGTCGTGGCTCGGTGTCCGCACCACACTGGGAGTGGGTGCAGTGGTTGGGGTCATCGGCGGATTGGCCATGTTGGCCGCTAGCCGGTTTGTTGCCGGCCGTCCGCCCAGCTACGACCGGTTGCTGTGGGACCCGACGAGTGCCAACTCGGACAGCGAGTCCGAGGAAGAGCCCAAGATGGCTGGTGATGCCGGTGTGCCCGTTACAGTGACGCCAGTAACTTCGTGATCTCGTTATTTTTGCCTCGCCAAATTACACGTATCCACGAGCAAACGTTGACCTCCGGTGTTAACAGAGTGCGGGGGTGACGTGTGTGTAAGCGGCGCTTTTTTTTGTTTGCGAGATTTCGGCGTTTTTATAACTAAGATAGCCGGATAACAGGGTTGCCAGTTGCGCAGGCAGTGCTCCGTACGTGTACATTCTAGTCTTGTTGCACATACTGTTTGCCGATCGTCACATCCTCCCTGTCTCATGGTATTTAGCGCACTGACGTCCAGCTGTGAATGTCACCGCAGGCTCACAGCTGTTCTGACGTGATCAAATTCGAGCACACAGCGCGCGGTCACTCCTATCTTGCCGTGTCCACATATATATCAAAGTGAATGGCGTCACCAATATAAATTTTGTCCTACAATTATCTCTAAAGCTGCGTGTGTGATACGGCGAAATGTGATTTGCATCCCGTAGTCGAACAAAAGCCTTGACACTGAAAGCATGTAAATCATGTTGCAGTAAGGTTTGGTTTGGTTTTTAAAACAAATTATAGAGCTTCAGAATCGCACATTCGTTGGTCAAGTTGGTGCTTAGGTCATTAGTTAGGTGGTGCGCCAGTCTCAAGTCGTCTTGAGATAAACATTCATAGAATACGTTTCTCTTATATCCTTTCATCTCTACCAACCAGCGAAAATTTTCTTTCTTCGAACCGTCGTTCACTTGAATCACGTACACTGTTTCAAATTTCATATCACACTTTTAACACACTTACAGCTGTTTTCACGCACGAATCGGGCCCATATTTTGGCACTTGCATCTCATATTTCTAATAGTGTACCCAACATTCAAGCGAGAAAACATGCAATTACCTTCTGCTTCCTAATCTATTGATGTGATACGCTGATCCATAGAGCGTCAAGAGCGTTCTTTGGCATAGTCACCAAGTCAAGGGCATTTTCTCTTTTCAATGTTATCTCGCTCTGTGTGAGACACATGCAGTCGAACTTTGGTTAGCCTAGCGCATTGACTGAGCCGGTGCTCACCAAAGCTATGGTTTATGGTGCATGTATCCGTGCTGGCATTTTAGTTATTCGGGCTAAATGTGTGCACTTGGAACACTCAAATGGCATGTGCATAATCCTTCGAAAGGAATTGCTGCGTGACTCATCGTGATCATCTTCGTGTACATTGTCTTGTGTGGTCACGTGGCAAAATAACATTGCGATCACGGTAGATCAAGGAAGCGAGATGACGGGAGTTTCCTAGAGAGCTCTTGCAAGAGAACGCCAAGTGCCTTTTTTTTTTCAGAGCGTGGCCTCCGCGATTACCTACGGCAGCACGGCGTTTTGCCGGAGCTGATCCCGGAGGCCACTTCAGAGACCGCTGTTGCGCTTTATATGAGCGCGGGTCAGTCGCGTCACTAGTGTTTCCCCTTCTAGTCAAGAGCTGTAGTTCCCGATATTTAGGTCGTACTGTAAGTACCTACGCAGAGTACTTTTATGGAAAGTGTCGCCGCGTGTGTACAATTGGGTGGTTTGTTTGTAAAATAAAACCATTGCGTGAAAGCAGAAACAAAGTGCGCTTTGTCGGCAACGCTTCAGCATGGGCATGCTGTTTCGCAAATTTCTGCGCATTAGCTGAAATTGGACAATCTGAAAACTCTTAGAAAATTGGGGGACCCTTAAGCTTCGCCTTTAAGAGTTAAACGCGATAACAAAATCTGGCCCCTAGTGCGCCATTCAACCGCTAAGTGCATGCCTAATATGTTTTGTTACACACATGCAGACAAGCGCGCGCAAGCGCGACGTATCTATAGTTATGCGGTGGCTGTGCAGTATGGCCAATTCCCTCTGCTAGAACGGCGCTTTGCTGTAGTCGAAACACGTTTTTCACAATGTCTCGCAGATGGCACACAGGCACACACACGTGCGCGCGCGAATAGTACATATTAGGTTTTGATCTAAAGCAAGAGTCGCATGGCCTCCAAGATACACGCCGTGTGCTCGACATTTCGGAGGCTCTAAAGAGTCTCACAATGCCAGTACTTAGCTATGGAGCAGAAACCTGGAGACTTACAAAGAGGGTTCAGCTTAAATTGAGGACGACGCAGCGAGCAATGGAAAAAAAAAATGGTAGGTGTAACCTTAAGAGACAAGAAGAGAGCAGAGTGGATTAGGGGACAAACGTGGGTTAAGGATATCATAGTTGAAATAAAGAAGAGGAAATGGACATGGGCCGGACATGTAGCGCGTAGACAGGGTAACTGCTGGTCATTAAGGGTAACAAACTAGATTCTCAGAGAAGGGAAGCGGGTTAGGGGGAAACAGAAGGTTAGGTGGGCAGATGATATTAAGAAGTTTGCGGGTATAAATTGGCAGCATCAAGCACAGGACCGGGTTAACTGGCGGAACATGGGAGAAGCCTTTGTCCTGCAGTGGACGTAGTCAGCCTGATGATGATGATGATGGCAATGCCTCACAGATGGCAGCACACTGTCTAGCGTTTGCTTGATCAACGCTTCTGGTAAGGCATGATATATTTTTCGCTAGATGGACATAGTTGTCCATTTTTAAAGCTGTTTGAAAGTTCTTTTGTGTTTCTAGCGGCGATTGCTGCACTATCCCGGCCTTTTTTGACGTAATTTGATGGCCTCCCGAATGCGCCTGCAAATCTCCGAATGGGCTCGTTTTCGTCGTGACACCTGTCGAATAAAATGCGTAAAGGAGACTCCTACACCACTACATGGCATTCATGTAGTGTTTTTTCCCGAAGCAGCTGCAAGTAACACCGTGGCTTTGTGGTAGGACGCCTGCTTGCCCAGTGAATGGCCAGGGTTCGACCCTCAATTGGACTGAAAATTTTACGCTTAATTTTATTTGCTTCCTTCTCGATTTTTCGCTCACAACCACTGGTGCCGACGGCGGATTTCTGCGACACGAGCTCTCTAACGCTGTCGCGTTAGAAATCTGAAGTCGATGCTGTAGCCCCGCTGCGGCGGTCTAGTGGTCAAGGTACTCGGCTGCTGACCCGCATGTCGCGGGTTCGAATCCCGGCTGCGGCGGCTGCATTTCCGATGGAGGCGGAAATGTTGTAGGCCCGTGTGCTCAGATTTGGGCGCACGTTAAAGAACCCGAGGTGGTCGAAATTTCCTGAGCCCTCCAGTACGGCGTCTCTCATAATCATATAGTGGTTTTGGGACGTTAAACCCCACATATCAATAAAGCCGACCCTGTAATAGTCTAATGAGATGTCTGATAGCAGCACTGTCCGCACCCGCGGAGCAGTGGTTGTGGTGCTCGGCTGCTGACCCGAAGGTCGCAGCCGAGCACCACACCGAGCCACCCACCCTAGTGGAGATCAGTGGAGCCACCACCGAGTCGAAGGTCGAAGGTTTTGATAATGGTATCGATAAAAAACTTGGTACGGCATAACATGACTGATGAAGAACATATTTGACTAGTGGTAACATGAAAATCATGACATGTATGCCATGATTTATATTCATGGTCCTGCAGCTCTTGCGGTGGTTTCGTTCACATGGCATGTTGCAAAACTGGCATTGTATGACATGATTGCATGGCGAACACAAGCGACAGACCCTAATCTGATAGGAAAATCATAATATGCGTACGTGTCACGTAACAACATGACTACATGCCATGCTCATGGTGCGCTCGTGGCCGTTTCGCTAGCGTCACATATGCCAAATTTAGTATTATGGTACGTGAACGGATGACGAAGGTACTGGACTGGTGCAAACATGATATTCATGATATGCGTGTCATAAAACATGACTATGTGCCACAGTCAAAGTGCCAATACATATCGACATGACGCGGTGCGCGTGCTCGCCAGCGTTCACTTCGTCGCTTCACGCCGGCGTTGTCCCGCCAGGCGCCGGTCCTGCCATATACTCGCAGGCGCGCACCGCGCTGGGTTGCTTTGATGTATGCGCGTTTGGCTGCACTGGCGCGTATAGCGATCCCGTATGCGCGTATGACGATCGCTGCACTATCCCGGCCTTTGCTGCACTGTCCCGGCCTTCGCTGCGTTTTTGCGCGTCCGGAAGACGCGGCTGGAGTGAGACGCTGTGCGGACGTGTTTCGCATGAGCTCCGGCCCGGTGACCGACTATCGGCGGACGCGCTTTGTTCTGGACTTGCTGTTAGTGGGCTCGTCTGCAGGAGGTTGCCCTGTACCTACGGACACCACTCGTTTAGGCAAGTTTGTCCCCGTTTTCGTAGTTTCCGAGATTTTCCTATCAACCCCGCGGTGGCAAGGCTAGGCCTATCTCCTAGGCCAAGCCCGGGCCGCGTCGCCGGGCGTCTGGCTTGCGCCTGTGACCGTAGGCCTTGTTGGGCTGATGATGGAATACTACGTCGAAGGGAAGACTATTGTCGCGAGAGCAATGTTTCGCGGAAAACCTTGTTCTTTTTCGGCTACAGCTGGAGCTTGTTCTTTGCCAGACGCCCTTGTTAGCGGCGCCGTTTAACTTGTCTCGGGAAGCGCGCCTTGAGGAAGAAGGAGTGAATAGAAAGGGCTGCGTCTGGTCGGTCTCTGTGCGCTTGGCGCCAGGGCAGGCCCCGCGCCGTGCTTTGGACCAGGCTGCAGAAATTGGGTGCCTTTCTCCTTCTTCTAACCACTAAGCCCCCACGCTTCAAACGAACGAGCCGCCGCTTTGGTCCTCCGGGGGACAAAGGGCACCTAAATTTGAGCAGACGTTAGCGCGTCAAGGCCGTTTCAGAAAACGCACCCGTTTCAGAAGCTGCCACAGTGTTGTCGCAGACAGGCTGCAGGCAACCACATGTTGATTTGATTATCCTCGGCTTGCCCGGTTGGTCCGTGCCACCGGGGACGCTAAGAAAAACCCTATTTAAGCAGCGACTTGAGCTCTTTTTGGAGTGAGCGGAGTCGGGGTAAACAGCGGATCTCGCCACCGGAGACCATACCATGCAGGCCGAGGGGTATGCCACCATTTTCTATGTGTTGTCTTTTTGACCTAGTGCATTTTGTAAATTGAAGTTGTGTTAGCTAAATAAACCCCCAGTGAGTGCTCCCCGAAATCATCGTGCTGACTTCTCATCGATTGCCTCCGCGGAGTTTCACCCACACTCATTCGTCTCCCTGCATGGTCGTCCGATGCGCCTAACTTTGAACAACCCCGACGTTTCGCTTCACTATAACGCCCGAAGATTTTGAAGCGGGAGAGTGGGCTCCAGTGCTGAAGGCACAGGACCGATTTAAGAAGACTCAGCATGGCGACAACGCCAAGAGTAAGCCTTGCGAGACGCAGGCCGGCAGCGACGGGCGCAAGACGCACGGAGCGCAGCAAGTCAAGCGGGCGAAAGCGCCGGTGTGGAAGAAACGCTGATCGTTTCTCAAGTTGCCCGCCATGGATTTCAAGGTTGTGTACAGGCCCCAGAACTGGGACTTGAGTGTTATGACCGCGAGAGAACTCGGATGTGCACTGAGAGCAGCAGCGCGTTTAACGAGTGCGATTGCCGCGGAAGAAGACATTGTGCGGGTTAATGGAACAAACAACACGTTGACGGTGAGCACACCGTGCATAAATCGCAGTGGGGCATATGCGACTGTGAAGACGCTCAAGCTGGGTAATCGTGACCTGCTGGTTTCGGCGTTCGTGGCGCCGTTGGAGAACTCCGTGCTGTGAGTGATTTACAATGCTTATGATGGATGCCCAGTGGAAGAAGTTCGGGCGGGATTCCTGAAGAAGAATGAAGGTATAGACATTCTGGACGCGAGACCTCTGGGAAAGTCAAAGGCGATTCAGATTACGTTCGGGGGAAAACGCATACCCCGGCAGATTACTTACTGGAACTGTCTGTACGCTGTGATCCCGTATAGAAATTTAGTCGAGACCTGCTACAACTGCAGACTAGTTGGACATCGAGCGAACGTTTGCTATCCTCCGAAGAGTAACATATGTCACCGTTGCGGGAAGGACCATCCTGCCCCACCAGAAGGAGAGCCACCTACGTGCACGCCGGACTGCATCGTGTGCCATGGTGCGTATCATACAGGGAGCCGGAACTGCAAGTTTCGCCTGGCTCGCAAGCCACCGACAGGCCGGCAGCAGATCATCGAAAGAGAGAGCGACGCTGGCAACGATGAGCGGTCCTCGAGGGCCACGGAGTGGTCACCGAGGGGCAAAGAAGGCACAAGTAAAAGCAGGGACCGGTCGAGTTCTTTCCCACCATTGCCAAGGCGCGGGGGTGGCCAAGATGGTGGAGGAGTATCCAGTCCCAACAGCTATGCACGCGGCACCAACAAAAAGGTGAGCTTGTCAGGCACGGCCTCCCAGAACGAAACCGCTCGAGAGAGGGAGTTAGCAGCGCTGGTTCAGCGACAGGGAGATTTGATTAAAAGAATGCAAAACAGAATTGCAGAAATGGAATGCGCACTTAGAAACGACCAACGGCAGGGGACACAGGCACCAGCAGTGCAAGGCCTACAGAAAGCGATGCAAGAGGCGTCTGCTCGCGTACAGGAGAGTGCAGCTATAGAAGTGGAGAATCGGGGGACAGTGAAGAGACCACTGCCGGGGGATGAGGTAGCTAACGCAAAACAATTAGCCGTAACGTCACCAGTAGACATGTCACAGCCTGTTTTTAAGGTCATTAGTCTTAAGTCGGATGTAACAACACTTGCGGATAAAGTAGGCAAACAAGGAAAAAGACAGGACAGGTTGGAGGCTCGAGTCGAAAAGATCGAAGCCAGATTAGACACAATAGAGGAGCGTCTCGGCATGCTCTCCACTGAATTTAGGGATTCCCAAACTCAGGTCATCGGCATGTTTTTGCTGTAGTGTCATACTCTATTGGAGGCAAGACTGCCTACCGTTGGTGGCCAAGTGCCAGTAGTCAACCTGGTGCCTCATCATGGCGCCTCGCCAGCAAATTGAGGTTTAGCAGTGGAACTGCAGGGGCTCTTGTCAAAAGCGGGGTAACCTGCAGTCGCACGTACAAAATCTGGACAGCAAACCAGACGTAATAGCCTTACAGGAGGCTAGTGGTTCCGTAAAATTACCTAGATTTAAGGCATTTACAGCGCCAAGAATTGACCCAAGGGACGTATCACGCGTCTTCACAGCCGTGCTAGTCCATCGCAACATCACTGCCATTCAGCATTCCGTATATAGCAGCAGGGAAGACTTTATGTTCTGCTAGAGCTTTTGCCTAAACGGAAGTATGAGAAGAGTCTGTTTTTACTTAATGTGTATAGTTCTCCAAAAGATAAAGGATTGGGCTTGCCACAACTTCTGATTCAAACTCAACAGTTAGCAGCTCGCGCTCCGCTTATAGTGGTAGGAGATTTCAATGCGCCTCACCCGGAGTGGGGTTATATTCGAGCCAGCCCAAAGGGCAATCGGCTTTGGCAAGTTGCCCGGGTTCTGCGATGGTCGCTGTTAAACAATCCACAAGATCATACGAGGATAGGCAACAGCATAAGCATGGATACCTCTCCAGACCTTACGTTTTTTAGAGGCATCAGTAATGCAAAGTGGATTAACACGGGACAGGCCCTAGGAAGTGATCACTATATCCTTTCCACGACGTTTAGCGCTGCGAAGCATAAAGACAGAGTGAGGCGGTATAGAATTACAGATTGGGACAAATTTAGGAAAAACAGAGGAGACACTGTGAACGGGAAAATTTATGACCTGGATGCATGGGTAAAGGCGCTCAAGGAGGATGTAAATAATACCACGGTAGAAGTGCCAGTCGAGCAGGAGGAGTTTACCGCTGACTCGAGACTATTACTCATGTGGGAAGCGCAGGCAAGTCTCCTGAGAAGGTGGAAGAAGCAAAAACATAAAGGCGTCCTTCGCAGAAGGACTGCCAAGTTAGAACGTAAAATCAAAAATTATACAATTGAGTTGCAAGCTAAGCAGTGGGGCCAGATTTGTGATCGCATGGATGGACAGTTTGGATGCAAAAAGACATGACAGCTGTTAAGGCATCTTCTGGATCCGGCAGCAACAAAATCGGCGCAACGGGGACAAATGACTCGGTTAATGCATCAATATAAAGGCACAATTGGAGAGTTTATACAGGAACTCGGGAATCGGTACATAACTGATGGAGTAGATGGTTGCTTACCACACTACTCGGGGGTGGAAAACTCAGAACTAGATGAAGAGTTCACAATGGCTGAGGTGGAGTTTGCCATGGGGCAGCTGCGTACTACGTCTGCCGCAGGTCCGGATGGGGTTACTAATAAAATGCTGAGAAACCCAGATTTCAAATCGGTCGGGGCAATAACTGACTTGATAAATGAGTATTGGGTGGCCGGGGAGATCCCAGCACAATGGAAGCATGCAAGGATTATATTTATTCCGAAGCCAGGCAAGAAACTCTGCTTGGAAAACCTGCGCCTCATATCACTGACATCATGCGTGGGCAAATTGATGGAGCACGTGGTTCTCAACAGGCTTCAGAATTATGCGGAGGACAAGGCCATCTTTCCCCCAACTATGATAGGTTTCAGGGCCAATTTGTCCACACAGGATGTCATTATACAGTTAAAACATGATGTAGTCGATCCCGAGCATGGCAAGGGCACCAAAGCTGTATTGGGGCTTGACCTGAATAAAGCTTTCGACAATGTTTCGCATGAGACAATATTGAATAACCTATCGGAAATTGGCCCAGGGGTCAGGACATTTCGCTACATCAGATCATTCTTGGAGGGCCGAACCGCAGAAATTTCAATAGGAGATATCAAATCGGACTCATTCGCATTGGGAGGCAAAGAGACGCCGCAGGGTTCAGTTTTGTTGCCGTTCCTGTTTAACATCGGCTTTATTAAAATACCGCCGAGGCTGGAGGAGATACCGAGACTCAAACACACATTTTATGCAGATGATATTACTCTATTGGTAACCACGGGTAGTGACGCGCATCTGGAAGAAACACTACAGCAGGCAGTTAATATTGTCGAAAAGTTGGCAGGGGAGGTGGAACTTTCATGCTCTCAGCCCAAGTCCGAGCTCTTTGTGGTTCGGGACAAACCCAGAGGGCTACATGCAAGACACTATATTCCGCCACCGCCGTTAGAGGTAAAGGTAGGAGGTAGGCTGGTAGCTAAAGCTCTAACAGTTAGAATTCTTGGCCTATATCTGCAAACTAAAAGGAAGAATAGGGTGGCCCTTAAAAAACTTAAGACCACGGTTAATGCTACTGTCAGGCTAATCAGAAGAATCGCTAACCGTAAGAGCGGGGTTAAAGAAAAAGAACTCTGTAAGCTGGTACAGGCGTTTGTGCTCAGCAGGGTTACTTACGCGACACCTTATATGAAGTTGGATGCTGCAGAAAAAGGTAAGGTCGAGGCTATGATCCGGCAAGCTTACAAGGCAGCGCTTGGGTTGCCTAACAACGCACCTACAGAAAGGCTGTTAAAACTAGGGGTACACAACACCCTGGATGAATTATGGGAGACGCATCTGGTGATGCAGCACGCTAGGCTTTCGACAACCAAAGCGGGCAGGATCATATTAAAAAGGATTGGCATTGGAGCAGAGGCTCCCACTCGGAACACTAAAATTCATGTGTGGCGAGAGTTACATAAGGCCCTGTACATAAAACCTTTGCCCAAAAATATGCATCCGATTCACCATACGGAGCGTAGGCAGGCAAGAGCCAGAGCTTTACACGTTAAGTACGGCGAGTACAAAGCGGCAGTCTATACAGATGTTGCGGAATATAAGGACAAAGACGCTTTTGTGATTGTGGTGGTGGACAGGCGGGGACGCTTGGTCGCCTCTGGATCGGTCAAAACCCGCTCCCCAGAAACTGCAGAAAAAGCGGCAATAGCGCTAGCTATAACTAATTCGCAGTCGGTTCTGATTTTCGGTGATTCAAAGACAGCCATCCGAAATCTGGCAAGGGGCAGAATATCGGCGACTGCCGCACGATTTCTGCATGGGGCCACGGGACGAGAAATTAAGAAATGGAAATTGTCTGGGTACCAGCACACTCTGGGAACGAGGCGGCTCACCTGAATGCTCGAGGTTTCGTCAGCCGGGCAGGTGAGCCGCCAGTTCAGGGGAGGTCCGCGAGAGATGGGCTGGTGTCCTTTCACGACATAACGAATCATTATAAACTAGAGCGGAGGTTTTATCTGCCCCCGCACAAGCGGCTGACTAAGGCGCAGGAATGCGTCTGGAGAAAACTGAAGACGCGATCTTTTTCCAACCCTTACGTGTTGAACAAAATGTACCCGGAGGAGATAAAGCCGCAATGCAGATGGTGTCAGGCTGTGGCAACATATGATCACGTACTTTGGGAATGTAGCATAGTGCCGCCGCCTGTGGATATTATGCGTGATCCGTCTCTTGAGCACTGGGAGGCCGTGTTGACCAGCACAGACCCAGTCGTCCAGTCAAGGGTCGTGGAGTGGGCCACACAGGTCGCCGCCAACCTTGGGTTCATGGCCGTCTAACACGGAATCATCCGCAGTTGCTTTCTGACGAAATAAAGTTTTACCATCCCATTGCGCGTCCGGCGTCCCTTCGTCACGAAAAGGGGCAGACGCAGTGCTGTTTGGGTAAATGCATCGGCGTGAAATGCAGCATTTCGCGCCGGTTGCCGTCGGGCCGCGCCAACGGACGCTGGTCGAGCCTGGCGTGAGACTATGGAGTGCTCGAGTGGTTTTGCTAACGTAGCGTCGTTGTGCCCAGCGTGCGCGCTCGTGAGCGTTACGTTGGAGTATATTGGGCTTTTTATGATGCACTCGCGGTCGTTTTGCTGGCTCCACATATATCGAATGTGGTGTTACGTGACCTCAATGGATGACCAAATATATGACTGATGCAAACATGATAATCCTGACACGCGTGTCATGTAAGAACATGGCAACATACCACGCTCATAGCGTGCTCGCGGCCGTTTCGCTAGCTCCACATATTCTGAATTTGGTATCACGTGACGTGAATAGATGACGAAGGTAAACGACACATCCAAACATGATAATCATCACATGGAAGTCATGTACGGCATCGATCATTTACCTCCACCTCGTAACGTTGTGCTGATTTTAAAGTGAGACGTTAACATTTCTCATTTACGCTTCGCATATCATTGATTCCCACTGTACGTGGGATCTGCCTTTTTTTTTTCTAGGCAGAATCGACAGATTAATGAATTTTTGGGAACTGCATGTGGCAACAAACATACATTTGTAGATGACTTTTTGCGTTCATCACTCCAGGTTGTTTGGAACACAATGTTTCGAGAGCACATCGTGGGTTAAAACTCGTAGTGGAATTACCGAGGAAAAATTATTACAGTTTTTAGATTTAAGGCTAACGTCTGAAGATAACTATGTGGGCTGATCGTACCTTTCACGTTCAAAGATTTTGAAAATGAGCATTGCAGTGTCTTGCCTACGGGCCGCGATAGCCAAATCGGGTCTAGACAAACTGCCCGGAAGTTTCAGCAATCAACTACAAACGTTAACACGTGCAGGTTTTCCGAGGACAGTCACGCGCAAGGTAGCTCAGAAGTTATTAAAGAACGTGAAACCAGCTTTCGGGGCACAAGAAACAGAAAATAAAATATTGCACACATCTGAACCCGTAGTCGTCCCTTACGTTCGTACAATGTCACACGGATTAAAGAACGTGGCTAATAGCGTCGATGTGAAAATAGTTTTCTCGGCTTCGAATAAACTTATTAAAGCATGGCGAAAAAATAGGCAGAAAGATAGCAGGCAAAGCGAAGTGCGTAGAAAACAAGAGATGTCTGATCGAACACGGCTCGCCTTTCGCTCAGTGTGTAACTGCAGGGCTGTGTAGCTGATTCCACTGTCACGTCCAGGGTCGCGCATATGTGGGCCAAACTGGCCGGTGTTTAAATATTCGTTTTACAGGAGCATTACAAAGCAGTGGTCGCAAAGGACGGTGGGCACTTGGCGCAACATTGCATTATGTGCGGCTGCTCACACTTTTTTTGTTGACGCGACCGTCCTATGAAGGAATAAAGATAAAAGAATCAGCGAACTAATCGAATCATTCCACTGTAAGAGATGCGGGGAAAGATGTGTTAGCCACCCTTCCACTGCCATTTCAGAGGAGTGCTTATATTTCGTGAGCTCAATGCACTAATCTTTTGGCTATTTCATTCGCCTGTGTTTTTTTTTCTAATCTTTTCTGCTTAGGCGCTGGCGCTTTATCGATAATATTTTGATGATTTTTTTGTGTAACGGTGATGAATTTCTTGTTCTTTTCTTTCCTCGGTGCTGTTACCTTGCGAATGGCGATTCGCTAATGTTTGTCGTCACTACAAGCAGAAGGACTCACACGCGCACGCATTTCTCGCACGACTAGATTTAATCAGGTTTGCAAGGCGACGTTGCGCTCCCCTGCTCCTACACAGGAAATGCGCGAGACGATTATTTTTTTCCGAGTGCGTGGGTGCATTTCAACATTCGGTGGAGTCGCTTCGCAAGCGTCGAGTGCCCTACCTCTGTGCGCCTGTCGGCACCATCTGTAGTGCGCACTGTAGCGGAGTGTTGCGAAAGGTATGTGTCGCTTGGTTTTCAGAAGGCGGCGGCTGCAGTACTTCGATCTTGGCACGTGCTGGGTAAGTCTCTCAGTACCGTGCTGATCTGGTCTTCCTTAGCACTTGTGTTTCTGCAGGTCTCTGCTCGAGATTTCGCCAGCTGCCGTCTACCTGTATTTACTGGATGAAAGAGTCTAGCCTGCAACGTGCGCTGAAGCCCAGCTGACGCGCCATCCATGACGATACTGGAGATTGCAGTGCAATCTAGCGACACTGAACGACGAAGTGAAGGCTAGGCTCTCGTCGCAGGATCCCTGAAACACTTTTTTCGAGTAACCATGGCATGAATTTGTTGGGAGAGCTTATTGCCTCACGAATTCTGCGCCGCAAAAATTCTAAGAATCTGTGCAGTGCGAGTGGAGTTGGAAAGGTTTCTCGCATGCCGCAATTGCATTCTCTTTTCCCTTGTTCCGACGAAAGCGTTGGAAGCCAAGCAGGGAGGAATGGCAGGGCCACAAAAAAAAAAAGCATGTGCGCCTCGTGACCTTGAGCACGTTTTTTTCTTAAAATGCGCGGCTTTTTCAGTGTGATCGCGCGCGCACGCGTGGACAAGTAGTGGCTTTCCGCAGCGATCTCTATAACGAGCGAGCGTGCCATGTTCGAATCAGCTAATGGCTGATAGATGAGTTGTTGACGTGTGATTTTTGGGCACATTCTGTAATTTGTCGAGAAAAGAGAAAGCAATTTTTAGCTTGCTTTGATAATTTATTGTGAGCTACAGGCCACGTGCTGCGCTATAATATTTGGCTCGCGTGTTTCGGGAGCCTCTACTGCAGAGCGGCAGCATTTTCTGACCACGCTCAAAGAATGTTCCAGGTCCCTTTAAACGTTCGAGCCTTTAGGACCGTTCCACGCGCTTCCCGCACAGCCGCAACGCACGTGCCGGGACCCCTACCACACGCAATCGGGGGATAAATAAGCCAATTGGCGACGCTGCGGAGGGTGGAAGAGCATCACCAATTGGCTTACTTGTCCCCCGCTTGCGTGCGGTAGGGGTCCCAGCACGTGCGTTGCGGCTGTGCGGGGAGCGCGTGAAACGGCCCTTATACGCACTCTCCGCACAGCCGCACGACACCTGCCACACGCAAGCCGTCGACATGAGCCTCCCCCACCCCACCTGACGGCTTTCGATAGCAGTCTTCGATTCGGCATTCGAGCTTCATAACCACTAGAAATTTACTGCGGGTATTAAATGAAGGCCGGAAAGACGTAGGTGCAGATATTGAATGTTGATGTGTTCGTGTAATTATGTGCTATACATAATCACTTTTATACTTGTAATTATGGGCTATACATAATCGCTTTTGTACATATGAAATGATGACTCTTATGGCAACATGCTGCGATACGTTTATTAGAAAAACTGTTGCGAGAAGTGAACAGACAGGAACATTGAGCATATTCTTTTTTGTACAGCATTATTTCTAACAAAATCATTCAACAGTACAAACGGCAGGCACATTATAAGGCAGTCTAAACATTTTTTTTTCACAAAATCGGCAGAACTAAAAACAGTAATGGCAATGGCGACGAAAGAAGTAGCCGAATAAAAAAATAGCAAATGTAACAAGCACTCTGTTTTCAATTGCAAACAATACATACTTCGAGTGTACGGATATTTCTGTTCCAGGATTGTGCTCTTACCCGAATATTCTGAGGGCCGAGACGGTACACTGTTCCAAAGCCTCGTCTTGTGTGCTTCAAATTTTTATTTTTCCCATTCAAAGAATTCAAATTTCGGTTCACATGCCAACTCATAATTCTCAACGCTCATGAAGACCAAAGCTGAAAAAACTAGCCATATTGCTCATGGTGTATCTTTCGCTTCAATGCAAATAACAGTTCTTGAAGACATGATCTCATAACTACATAACCTTTATGTATAATTATGGGCTAATTGTTGAGCGCGTCTCCTTGCCGTTTGCGTGAACATGTTTTTTTGTTGTTTTTTGTTGTTTTTTGCGTGCTGCTACATTAATATCACACAATTTCGTTTATTGTTCGTTCAGCTAAATAGATCCCATAAGTGGTAACTCTAAACTGAAAGCGTGGCCGAGATTCGCAGTTTGTATACTTTGACCCTTAATTTGTCAAAAGCTGTGTGAGCTCATTCCGCCGAAAGCTACGTAAAAGAAATGTAGCTTGCGACAGGAAACCTTCACTTGAACGCAGTTAACTTCAGGCTGACCACATTTAGTGACAATTTTTTGTCGCATGTGCTGCGCTAGACTACTGTATATGTGAGAGCAACTCTTTCACATGTAACACAGGCAAAAGGCACTTCATGGCAGCGAAGTAAAGATGCAAGACAATGGCAATTACAGCGCAGAACAATACGCGTAGAAAGGCACGAGCTTCAGCAACTACAGAGACAACTGAAAGGCACTTGAAGTGTACTGGAACGCATTGCGCAACAAAGCACGCACAAACGACTAGCTGGCGTAACGAGGGTTCTCAAATGCACATCGACATTATCATCATCTCTATTGATGATCACGATGCTGTTTGACGTCGTCTGCATGGGTGCACCATCGAATCCTTACATCTAGTCGCACCATCTAATTTCGGGCCACCCTCACCAACACGACTTCCGGCACCCCGCTCTGTTACTGCGTTGTACCACCAAAACGTTCCGCCATTAGGATGACTTACCAAAATTCTGTCCCCTGTTTTCAAACTATACAATATCAGCTGTCCACGCTTGATTTGTCTCACACTCAAATACGGGCTTGTTTTTTTTTATAGTGATCGTTTCTATATACCAGCTGTTTATTCACTTGTCACGGGGGTGAACTGCTAACGGTGAACTGCTAACGTAGTTGTGGCAGGTCCCATATTATGCTCCAAGTAAGATCTATTTCAACACGTGCCCATTGCTACTTCAGGCACTTGACATGAACTCAACGATTAACCCTTAGGTTAGGGATTTCAGAACGACATTAACTACGTCTTCAACACGACGCGACGTGCGTGGCTACATGCGGTGACGTTTTTCAAGCCTTTGTAGTGGACTGTACATCATGAGTGGACTGCTATGCAAATTGTTAGCTCGATTTACTGGCACTGAATGATTTCTTTAAAATGTGGCGACCAATTGGACCTTGAAACGATGATTACGGGTGCATTCCGTGTGCAGTCGTTGCTTCTGAAAGAACGCATCACATGCGCGATGGGCGAAAATTTCAGGAACGCGTAAGAAAATGCTATATTCATCACCGTCTACGTTAACCTACAGACGTTCGAATTCCGGAAAAAAAAAACACATGCCGCTTGGAAGTTTCAGCAATGGTCCGGTCCGTGTGATGGAAGAAACACAGTGACGTCTCACTTGTTTTAACTAACAAGCGGAACAACTCTGGACGAACTTTCGTGACTACTGGAATATATATATATATAATATATATATATATATATATATATATATATATATATATATATATATATATATATCATCAAAATGTCATTCAGTTTAGAATATTTGAACGTCTTTCATAGACAAAGACTGCCTCATTGCACAGAGGCACTACATGCATCCTTGAAATGAGCTAGATAATGCGATATCTTAACAGGCACTTACGTTTATTATGTATACCATCGAACTTTATCTTCTGTAAGTGAGAGTGAGCGCTGTAGGACTAGTGGCCTAAGTATATAAGTATATGTAGCCCAAGACATACATTGAATTTTTTTTTATTAACGCCCCCCAAAGACCATCAGCGTCACTTACGATCGTTGTATTTATGAGGTTGTACTTTACATTCAATTTTTTATACGTGATATAGTAAGTGAGATGTGTAAAGCACTTGAAGTAGTAAGAGCCGAAGCTTGGGCAAGTTTGTGTCTATTCATTAGAAAGTATTAACAACAGATGCAATAGCAGGAAACGAAGCGTCACAAACTGAGCCAAGCAGTGCTCTTTTCCTCTGCTTGCACTGTTCCGTTTCGTCTTCTAGTATGCGCTCTTGATACGTTCCATAGACGGTTACAACCTAAGAAAAATAAAATGTCTGCTCCGCCTACTGTCATCGTTGTCTCTCTCACAAAGAATTCGCGCAAGTGCTCCGTCCGATAGCGCTTACTCATTTTCGTAACGTCGAGGACTCATCTACTGTCTCAAATTCATGGCTTTACCGCACATTCGCCCGTTTTCGTTGCTGTTTTTAGGTCAGTAACTTGAGCGTCTTGGTTAAATTCGTCAGATATTACGACATCGATGCTTAACCAAACGTAACGTTTTAAGTAGTCAGGACGAACCTTTAACATTTAATAGGTGCAGTGTTTACGATAGCGAAGAAAACGTAGTTCAGGTTTTTGAGTGGAAACCTAGCCAGCACGACTGAGTTTCACGTATGAAGGGCAGCCTCGCTGCGATTCTGTAGGCGTAGCTGTCATATTTGCCTAGGTGGTAACCGAGCCTAATAGTTGAACTATGTCCAGTAACGCAGTCACGTCTGCACTTCACCTCTGAAAGATTTCCTTTCACCTTGAAAGAAATGTATCGCGCAAATAAGTAGACTGTAGACATTTTCAATGAAGGGAGAAAAAACGTCGTCATGCTGGACTGTGCACGGGGACGTCATGCTGGACTGCGCATGGGGAGTACAAAAGCTGACGTCACAGCCTCGACAGAGCATCTTTGGGGGGGGGGGGGGGTCACGCCTATTTAGCGCAGCCCAGTGAGGAATATGGCGGCGCCCAGGCAGCCGTCTGCGAAAAGGTCTATACAATAAGAATGTATACATATCACTCGAAGCGCGTCAAAAATATCAGCAGGCACTTCGTCATTATGGCGACATATGGTCCCCGTAGACGAAATAGTTCCGTCGGGAAAAAAAGCCGTTCTACGCTGCACGTAGACGCTTTTCCTTTCCGGACGACTAGATTGAGGCACTGTATGACAGACTGTCGGTCGTTTGCTCCTTCCAGAAGTGACGCCGTACTTGATGCGAGGCTCTCCTTCCGTGACATGTGATGACGTCACAGCCGGAAACTAGGGTCACCTTGACGACGGTGGCAGTGACGTCCTTAGCCCTCCGACGGTGGTCGCTCTAGGTGTCCTCCTCGCTTGCCTTAACGGTCTGCGTATGTCAAAAAAAAGAAAAAAGAGAGACCAAAACTGCTGCAGCTAGGTATAAACATGTAATGTATAAAATATGATAAGGCAAGCCAGTAGCAAGAATTTTTTTTCGCGGAAGCTCACTCTCTGAAGACTTTAGAAAACGCCTATTTTCATTATGTGTTTTAGGTAAAACATCCTCCTCTTTGCAAATTTTGTGGAAGGGGGGGGGGGTGTAGATTTAGGCACCCTTTCTAGCTACGGGCCCGTGTTAAGGATACAGTTTCCAAAATGGAAATCTAGAAGTGATTCAACCAGCACGATCAGACAGCCGCGAGCTTATCTCGACGCATAATCCATCCGTAAACTCGAAGTGCCGCTAGGAAAATATTACAAATGAGTTGAACGCCTCCAACCTCGTGTGCGCAGCTGTAGTACAAATATGATATTCATGGAGAGAGATAGCCAAAACTTAATTATTTTTTGTGTCCTAGAGCCAGAGTCCAAGAGATAAGCCCCACCAGTGTTTTCCCTTCCTCAGGCGGGCGCGGCCAAAAGTGATCATACGGTCTCGAGAAGTATCTCAAGCAGGACCTTAAATTTGAGCAACAACACTCGTCTTCCTTAATCCAACATCGAATAGCAAGGCTCTCCTGGCGGGGGCAACTATATACTGCCATACGGTGACACGTCCTGAAGACGTATTTGTCATCCTTGGGCGTGGCGTATATACAACACAGTTAGTGGGCACCTCACCATGCGCTTCATGATACAGAGGATGTTGACCCACGCGAAGGAGCAGATGCCGACCGTGACCACCCGAAGGTGAGGCGGCACCAGGAAGAAGTTGATGCACTGCGCCGGAATCCAGAAGCAGCAACTGAGCTGCACAGGAGAGATAAAGAAAGTGACTCCATGTCAGAACAAAGCTATGCGTCCGCATAAATTTTAGCTTTAATTACTCAGTTATGACAATCACATCACATATCACAACAGTAAAGGCATGCATACAGACTCTTACAATATGTGAGATACCAAAATAGCACGAGTTCGTTTACACGCTGATACGACATTGCTCAGTCGCCACAAGTAAACATTACATGGTAGACAGAAGTGATAACTTAGTATATTGTGATAAAGTTACGAATGAACAAGAGGCAATGAGGAATGGTAGACAGCGAGCAACAGATTGGAAGACAGTAGTAACAAAATTTTGCGCGGTATTTAATGTACGACGGCAACAACACAGGTGATTTGTACTCACCTTGTAGGTTGGCACAAACTTGGCCTTGAGTTCTGCGAAGATGTCCTCTTTGCCCTCCATGGCGCTCATGGCTGCACATAGAACAAAAAGTGGAGAAAATCAGCAGTCACTGCGTTGAGCTGTTAGCCGGCGAACTTCACTGCGTTGCGTGTAAAATCGGACGCTCGAAGGGGCACAATAACGCTGTCGGCGGTGCCGTGCTGTCAGCTTACCTGACGACATACGCGAGCAGTCTCCACAGACGCGAAATGAATTTTGCTGCCGAAGATGGCGAGCTTGAATACGACTAGGAAAAGTAACCACGAAAACGCACGCAGCACAGAAAGAGACAACACAAAGCGGAACCAAAACGTCTAGCCGCTTCTTGTAAGAAAAGAACTGACATTAGTTTCTTCAGACGTGTCTGCAGAAACTTGCTGCCATGTTCTCTGTCATGTTCCTGCTTCTGTTACGGAAAGTTGACAAGACTCTTTATGAGATTTAGTCGGAAACCAGGTACAAAGCATATCGAACTTAACAAGACACTATAAGTCGACGCTCCACTCTGCGATGGCGGAGCCAGGCGAGCGTTCAGGCTAATTGATATTGGTCTGGCGTGCGACCGATGGCGGCGCTGCGAACCACACTTGTATGACGTCACTTCGAGGATTCGCGCGCTCCAAAATCTCGAGGCCAAGTGTGCGCTCGCGCACTACACTTTTTCTACATCAATGTTCCTCTAGATGTCCTGTGTGTGCACACTGGTATGAACATGTAGACGTCAAGCTAACATTAACATTACAATGTCGTGCTATGTAACACCTCTTTACACAATGTGCGAAAGAAATAACAAAGGCGCGTTGTTTGTAAAGATCCAGATGGGCCGACTAGCCCAACCACAGCTCCTGGCTGATGCGAGCACTTCCAAAGTTGGCTAACGCGTCTTTGGGTTAGTAGCTCTACAGAACGAGCTACCCGGGAAGCTAGCAATTAGCAGCGCGAGGGCAAACTTATCGACTACAGAGGCATCGAAGCTGGCCACGTTCATCGCCAGCAGTCAGTCAATAGCTTCATGCTACGAATCGACGTGTGTCATTCTTGCCGTTCATAATACTCCCTCGCCTTGCACGATTCTGTGGAACTGCAGATGCACCACGCTTGTAGCCCTCACCACCCTCATTTCATCTATACACATTGTGATCATGAGTGTAAGGCGCTTGAAATGCGCTGCTACTCTAATGTTTCAATATCCCCCCCCCCCCTACGCGCACTCGACACATGTTCATGCATTGGAACAAATCTCCTAAGGACAAATCTAATTGAAAAACTTTACCCCAGTTTCAATAGTGTGTACATTATGAACTCCCGTGAGCTTTAAAAACTACCTGGCAACTTCGCTTTTGCAGCTACTTTTTTTGTTGTTTCTTTTCTTGACGAGATTATGCCTGCCTTGAACATGACCATTTCGTTTGTACGTGTTGCCACTTTCCCGTGCTATGCACACCGCATGACGGCGAATGCGAAACTACGTGCATAGAAGCACTCTGCTCTGCTCTAACGTTTTATTCCGTAAGAACTCGCGTCGTGTCAAATAACGCAAGTCAGAATAGCTTGTGCACAGCTGTGTCATTAGTAATAAGAACAATTAGTTCTGCTCGAATATTCAATAAAGCAAACCCGACTGGAGATTTCGCCGTTCAGTCCATGCAAGTAGACAGTCTGAAGTCAGAGTTGCCAGATGTCAAAGCCAATTTGGGACGCTTTCTCTGAGTGGAATATGAAGTACTTTTAAACCTATTTGATAACTTTTATGTCTCTACACAAGTGCCTTTCTGATAGCGCTACTACTCATATGAGTAGCCCCATCTACAGTTGTAGCCCGTCTAAACAGCCTCTTTACAGATGCACCGGTTGGCAATTCGCCGTAAAAAGACAAACCTAACAGAACGTTCTCAGTGCAAGAGAAGCGCATAGTGTCATTTAGTAAGCAAAACTTCTTCATAACTTTTTTTCCCCGGAGACCCGTGTCTTGTTGCGCATGTCTCGTATACGTTCTTATTTTTTTTTCGGCAGTTAAACTGGGCTGCTGATGGAAGCGACGAAACACGATGTCGCAAACTATGGAGCTATTAACGTCGGCTTCGCTTAACATTAAAATTTTCGTGACCTTTTTCACGGTAATCTGTTAATACTATGAGCTCGAACTCATGTGTTGCGGTATGAAAGTCCCCAAAGAGTATTTCTTGGGTGGTGTTGTTTATAGAAAAAACTCGCGGTACTGTTCCGACGTCTGAATGCAGGATCTTAGAAACTGGCGCACGCAGGACATCATAAACATATAAATTAAATGTTTACTCTCTTCGAGGTGTACCCTGCATCATTACCGTTAAGAATGGTACGACCCTGCAAAATGGTCGCGCGTGTGCAGTTTGTGACCTGGAGCACAGCCTCCTATGTGCGTGGAAGTATACGGACACGCGGGCTTCAAGAAACAAAAGGTATGCAACATGGAGGACGATCGTCGGCACGTGGCAAAAGTACACCCCAAAGGGCGTTAAGTGTTTTTACAGTGTAAGCTGCTGTGGGGACTGTAAAGGGACTTTTAAAAGGCGCCACACCATTGAAGTGCTGGTAAAAGTGCCCACGAAGGTGTCAACGATCGAAAAGCGCCATTTTATCTCTCTATCGTTCAAGGAAGATACGAGCTTGCAAGAAAGAAAACTCCATCATGCAGTGTACTTCACTGTCGATAGCTTGCATATGACGTCATGCCGGACGGACAAGATGGTTTCAACATGGCGGCTTAGGTGGCGTCAGAAGAGCTCGCTGTGCCCCGCCGCGGTGGTCTAGTGGCTAAGGTACTCGGCTGCTGACCCGCAGGTCGCGGGATCAAATCCCTGCTGCGGCAGCTGCATTTCCCATGAAGGCCGAAATGTTGTAGGCCCGTGTGCTCAGATTTGGGTGCACGTTAAAGAACCCCAGGTGGTCGAAATTTCCGGAGCCCTCCACTACGGCGTCTCTCATAATCATATGGTGGTTTTGGGACGTCAAACCCCACAAATCAATCAATCTAGAAGAGCTCGCTGTGATTGATTTGCTTCAGAATCGAAATCCTAATGATAACGACGTTGCTGGAACGTTATTGGGTCTCTATGTATCAATCGCGGAAGAACCAGCATGCGATGTATTCTGGACAACACTAACATGACGTCACAAAATTCACATCCCACATTACATGACATCACAGTGCAACACATCTATACGGCCTTTCTCACCCGTGTAGAAGGCTACCAGAAGCGTGGAGGAGGCCAAGAGCTGGTCGATTAGGGCTTTCCTCACGGCGACGGCGACCAGCTTGCCCGGCATTGACGCGGTCCAGGTAGCGGTACCAGTAGAAGAGCGCCGGCGCGTAGATGCCCGTGCCGACCACGGCGTACCGGCCCCACTAGGGGCCAGTCGTAGCCGCGCACGGACGGGTCCAGTTTCTGGAGGATGGTCTGCTGGACCACCTCGGCGCCGATGTACATGGAGCCGAAGGAGACGACGTTCGCGAACAGGGGTCGGCTCTTGAACAACGTCCGTACTCTGGCGACGGCATGCTGCATGACGATCCTCAAGCTGCTCTCCTCGGAGAGAGACCTCCCACTTGTCTTTTGGGGGGCTTAGTTATCAACACGTCGACTATGTGGACCGGTTGTGTATCCACAGTCCACAGAGTGTGTCCCGCGGTCCTCCGTAAAGTGTTGCGCTATACCTTCAATGATAAATCATTATGCCCTAGTCCGATCAAATCACGTTCGCGTAAACAGGATATCGGTGTAGGACACGATAGCACCCGGGTTCCACCGAAAGTCAGCGCGGGAACAAGCTTTTTGTTAGGTGTTGGCACTGTGTATCGTCGGATGAATCTTTTGCCGTGAGTCCTCGTTCTTCCCTGCGCTATTACTAAGCGAAAAGTTGGAGTACCGTCGCGCACCTGTGCCTCCGGATATTGCGTTCACACGTCAATCACTCCCGCAAACTGCACGCTGTCGTCGCACTGAAACCGGTGTAATATGTTATACACATAAAAACTTGCGGCGAATAACCCAGTCCAACGACAGTTTCACAGGTCAGCAGCAACGCTCAGTGCTAAAACATTGTTGATGCATATGCCGGAGTGGATGCGTGTGCTTCCTTCCAGTCTTGGGATCCACCGTAGATAGAGACACGCACCGGTTGATAACGCGCAGGTTTCAGATAGGATGGCGTCGTTTCGTAGCTCAAACAGCTTGCTTGTTCTCACGGAACGATAAAAAAGGCTGCGGCGCTCAAAGGGTCTGAAGACTCGCAGTTGTGGCGGGATAAGAACAGAAACGGCGTGATGTCCGTAACCTTATCCGGGCCGGTGGTAAAGATAGATGAACTTTCCGTTGAGATGCTTCGTAGATGTCGGTCACGCGAGCAGCTCAAGTTACTGCTGTCGTCCAGGTCCACGACCGGCTTACAGCACGTACAGTGTGCCGAAGGACCAAGCTGATGCGAATAGTAGAACGCGACTCATATTGTCAAAATGGCGCGTTATAGATAACACAATCGATATCACATTTGACCCATGGTTCAGGTAAGTGAACAGGTCTTTGACAATGTATAGAAGGGAGAAACAATCCACCTCCTATGGCACAGTAGAATGCAGCGGTATGCAGGGCAGGCGTATTCACGAACGCACATACACGTTGATGACTCCTGTACGACTAGACGAAACTTGTGTGGTGTATCGAGCGATGAGATCACACAGGTGGCATGTCACTTTTTTTTACGTACGTTATAGTAGCAGTTCGTCGACGTGGGCACGTGTTCGGCGTAACAGCAGCTACGTTCCGTCGATTCTCAGCGAGCACGGGCGATCATCTTTCCATCGCAGTTGGCTGCAGGTGTCACTTGCAAGAGGAGCGAACGCGAGCAGCTGCAACTCGTCTATTCGACGAGGAATTTGTACCTCCACAAACTAAAGCGTACGGGCACAACTTACGCGCAGGCGCGGAGAACACAGTTGTCGTTACCGCCTTAACGCGACGGGAGTTGTTCCTTTGCCGTTCCGTTATCGGAGCCACGTCTTCAGAGGAGCCGTATTAGTCGACTGCGCGCGCGCGCCATCCTCGGGGCAAGGGAGACGTCCAGTCTGGCCAGCTAATCATTGATACGACCTCTAGACGCAGAGACGCGGACGCACTCGGTAGCGGCTGGGCTGTGCGGCGCACGAAGAAAGCTAAAGAGAAGAGAGAGCGTGAAGAGATGAGATTGCCGGCGGTGAAACCGACGGATGGAAGGGGGGGTTTGGGGGTGGTCCTCGGATGGTGGGACAGCTGTACGCGTATCTGGAGCAGTACACTTAGGACGACCCTCCTCCTCACACCCCGGCCCCCTCGGTTGTGTTTGCGTTCTCCCCTTCCTGTTTCTGGTTTCATTTACATTTCTTGTCTGCGTACTACAGTCGGGGAAAGAAGGCGAATGGTAAAATCAGAGCAAGTGCAGACTGCATTTAGAGTGGTCTCTGTCAAGTGAACGCGTATTCGCCGCTCATCTTGGACTGGCCGCGGCTCGGTACGCGCAATAGGGTCGTGAAGCATCGTCCGAACCAGTGGCGTAATCGTGAGAGAGTAAGCGTCCCCCCCCCCCCCTGATTTTTTTTTTAATTCAGTATGCATGTATACCGTCAAACGCCTTCATAACACAGTGCTCGAGGCCCACAAAATACTTCGTTATGCAGTGGTACAGTCAGGTTGAACAGTAGAAGTGCCTCAGACAGGCTGGCCGGCGTTTCGATAGGAGGACCTATCTTCGTCAAAGGCACCTTGTTATCCTTGGCGTGTTAGTTTTAAGGGGGTTAATGATGACGTCACTATTAACCCTTTTAAAACTCGCACGCCAAAAATGACAGTGCGCCTTTGACGAAGATATGTCCTCCTATCGAAACGTTGGCCAGTCATTATTAACCCTCTTAAAACTAACATGACAAGAATGACAAGGTGCCTTTGACGAAGATATGTCCTCCTATCGAAACGTCGGCCAGTCATTATTAACCCTCTTAAAACTAACATGACAAGGATGACAAGGTGTCTTTGACGAAGATAGGTCCTCCTATCGAACCGTCTGCCAGTCATCATTAACCAACTTAAAACTAACACGCCAAGGATGACGAGTTGCCTTTGACGAAGATAGGTCCTCCTATCGAAACGTCGGCCAGCCTGTCTGAGGAACTTCCACTGTTCAACCTGACTATCCCACTACGTGTTTCCATCTGTTGGCTCCCATATAGATTTTGGATTTCGTTATGCAGTGCAATTCGCTTGCAAGGGTAGCACTTGCCGTCTTGGTTCGAACACTGACGGCTACTGTGACAACTGTGGTGCATTGAAAAAAGAAAAGAAACATAATTTTTTAAATTGTCCGGCATGTACACAGAAGAACCTTCTCTGAAGCAGAATAAGCTCAAATTTCCGGGCACCAATAGTGGCGGGAAAAATACTTGGGGCCACATCTTCTCAGCAAAGTGAGCCTATTAAGGCCCTTATTCACAAACCGACCTCAAACTTTTCCTCGAGTTATCCTTATCGGTTTTAAACGTTTATTGCGCATAATAAACAAATTGAACCAGTATTAATAAACCAGTCTTGTCCTTATCTTTCGCACTGTTACCATATTAGCGCCTTTATAACGCATGTAGAGAGGAAGTTGAGGAAAACGTGAGGTAAGGCCGAGGTTGGTTTGTGAATACAGGCCTAATTCAGGTTTTTCGTGGGCGTTAACTTCATTGATAACTTGAGTGACGTCACAATCATTACGTTGTGACATGCACATACCGCAATAATAATATTTCCCTTACTCTTTTCTTCCCTTCTGCTCCTAAGGACCTTTTCTTCCTCAACCCCCCTCCCTTCACAGCCTGTAGGCTGCTTTATATGCGCTTCCAGAATTCTCTGTTCTTCATTAAACATCTCTCTCTCTCTCTCTCTCTCTCTCTCTCTCTTTGTGATGTTCCCAATATGACCGGGAAAATGTAAGAAATCACATTTCACACTGGCAAGTTTGTTACAGAAGCGTTCGTTTACAGATGCTTTTGAATGTATATGCGCACAGGTACGCACATAAAAGAAGGTCAACACACTACACACATTGGCGCGCGCGCTCGTGTGTGTGTGTGTGTTTACTCTTCTCTGTAGAGTATCTGTATATGTATGATCCCTAGGGACCATATAGTTACTCTACACCTTCCCATCAGCTAGGCTGCCCAACGAGACCTCCGGAAACTTGAGTAGCGGTTGAATGCATGGTGGTTAGAGCGCTGCTATCCCTTCCACGTGCTGTGAGACCGCGAGCGGAGCTATGTAATCGTTTACTAGGAACAGAGAAAAAGGTCTAGTAGGCGCTATAGCGCAGTAATAATGGTGCGGCGGAGCGTGCGTGCCGCGAAAGAAAATTGTCTTCAATCTTTCTCCGATTCCTTCTTTCCTCGATGCTTTTAGGCTACGAGTCCTTTTTTATTTCTTTGATTATTTACTCCAGTCTCTGATTTATTTTTCTTTCAGTAATTCTTTCTTTGGTTCCGTTATTCTGACTGCTTTCTTTCATTTTTTTTAACGCACTGCATCCACGGGTTTCCTCTTGCCTGCCGCGAAAACGTTTATTTGAGCCACGGATAGTGTAACCCTGTCTGCCTGCCTCTCTTTATTTCATTTTTTTCTCCCTTTACCTTCATTTTTTTTCAGCCCTTTCAGGCAAATAAACACGCACAAAAGAGGCAGAGAAAGAAAGAAAAAAAAAACACTGCAGTAACGTCAGAGTCAGTCCGAGTGCATAGGAAATCGCAAAATAACAAAAACAGGCGGCTGAAAATAAAAAGAAGGAAAGGAAATAGAGGTGAACAAACGCATTACCGGGCGAAGCTTGCGTTTTTTGTTTTGTTTTTTTTTTGCACGTTCGTCCGAGTCATGCCAAATACGCGTCCTCGACCTTGAAATGATTCGCAGAAGAGTGGAGAAACGATACGTTCACCTCTCGTTTCAAAACCTCTTCTTCCTCTACACGCTACTTTTCTTCTTTCTTTTCCTTTTTAAATTTTTATTTTCTTATTCGAAATTCACTACGCAAGCGCCCGACTTGGCAGACCTATACAGAAACCATCGCTCCGCAACGCCAAGAGAAGATTCTTGCGTTAAAGCAAAAAAAAAAAACGAAGACGCAAGTACAGTGTACGCGTACAGAACGATCCCGTTTCGTTACACTGTAAACGCGAACTATATGTGAAGCACTCGATCACAAGTGCGGCGCATGACGCGCAGGAAAGTCATACGTAACATTCCAGCCAGATCCGCTGGCGCAATGTCAATACACTCGCGATATGTCGACATATCTTGACGATGGAATGAAACGCTCTCATGCAGCGCGGCAACGCTACACCAAGTTTGAAAGGAGCGAAAACGGTAGAGACAGAAAAAAAAAAACGGATTCGAAAACGCAACGCAAAGTTACGTTGGTGTACTTATAAATCCACATATTAATTAGATAGCCAGATGTTGTTTACGCAGACGCGCAAACTCAAGGTCGCAAGGCATGACGCTTTATTGCGACGTCGGTGTGTTTTGGCTGCTTTTAGGGACGGATTTAAAACGAATATTTTTTTTCCCTCGTCTATACTTCAAGTCGCTTAACGAGAGGCCCTTGATTGAATTCTGATCGCGAACTCCGAAAACATTACGAAAACGCTCAAGGATGCTTCGGTGGACTATACTTGGTAATTGTGGCAGTAATTGTGGCAGGACAGCGCGGAAAATCAGTACGCAGAGCGCACCGCTGCATTCATTGTCCTGTTTATTTGTTTTTTTTTCACTGTCCTGTCACAATATGAAACCGAATCTGTGACACAAGGTTTCAATTCTGTGCTGAATTTCTCGGCCTGCAAAAAAAAAAAAAGGAAAATCTTACCACATGATCGAACGACCTAACCGTTGGATGACCTTCACAGGCCACGCAGGGTGTTTCAAATACAAGCGTTTCGGGGTTTTTTTATTTGCTTTTTGTTTCTGTCACGCAGAGACGAGATATGCTACGTGACTTTTCCGGTATTATCGATATTTCAAGTTGTTCTGCATGCAAAACTTCCGCCCGCATTTATAACGCGATAACTTTTTATAGCCTTCCTTTCAGCGGATTGCACTTTCCTTAGAAATACGTGACCGGAACTTTGACAATAATAGTCTCTGGATAGGAAGTAATAAATAAGCTACAGCATTCGACCGGATGACAATGCTTATAATAATAATAATGACAATAATAATAATAATAATATTAATAATAATAATAATAATAATAATAATAATAATAATAATGTCAAAGATGTGCTTTCGATGATGAGTGCAATAAACGAGTAGCCTGCATGACTGATGTTACATATGTCTATTAATTATGAAGCTTTCTTTTCATTTTAAACACTTGACCGTGCTATAACACGTCTAACGAATTGTTTAGGTAATTAATAATGAAATAATACTGATTGTGTGTCATTAGCGCGTGGCATCATTTCGGCGTGCAAGTCTGTATTTCCTGTTTTGAAATTCAGCAAGAATAAAATTTAAATTGACACCTGTATTTAGACAGATATTCGCGGTTATTCTTCTTCTTGAGATATTTGATCAATGGAATTTTTGGGGAAACTTAGCAGAATGCCAGCTTAATAACCCTGCTGATTGTCGTAGCTCGGTAAGCTTTAATTTTTTTTTTGAAAATGTTGAAAGCGTAATTACACACTTCCCGGCATTTATTCAATTTACAGCACCCTACCGTACGTAAGCGAGTGCTGTGATGTCGCTTGAGTCATCCGTGTCACGACGACTATAAGTACGCTATATACTGCAGAACTGAACAACAAACCAAAAATCGGTCATGGTCGTATTTCAATAGTAAACCATGGGCGTTTTGATTCTTCTCTTCTCATTCATATCTGTTTTTATTTTGTATTTTTGTATTCACGTGCTTCTCTTGTAGCATTCCACAGCGGCAGAGGCTAGCGATCAACTTAAAGCTGGTAAACGAAACTACGCTGCATCGGTCAACTCTCACACCCTTATAACTGAAAAACAAATGAACACAATGAACTCACCGGGATAGAAGGCGGCCAGTATGATGGTCGACGAGACGGCCTGGTCGGTCAGGGCCTTCTGTATGGCTTCCTTGGTACCCCGGGAAGGAATGACGCGGTCCAGGTACCGGTACCAGTAGTTGAGAAACGGTGCCGACACCGTGGTCGCAAACGCCATATACCGCAGCATGATCTTCCACTCGTAGCCCCGCTTCCGACGCGACTCGTCCAAGCTCATCACGATCGTCTGCTGCGTGAATTCGGCGGCAACGTAGAGCGCCGGATAGGTCGCCATGTTCGCGACCAGGGGTCTTTCGCGAAACAGGGCCGTCAAACGTCCGAACTTTGAGGCGACCCGCTGCATTTTCTATTTACGAGGAAACCAGGGGAACACTTGTTTACGGCGCGTTCTTTTCAAGGGCAGGGCGCGATCGTCGGAGCACGATTCGAAATTGAAACGGTCGCGTTATACTCGATCCACGTCGTTTCCACGTCGTTTTTATACTCGATCCACGGCGTCGACGGCCTGCGTCATGCGATACGCACGCTAGCTGGTTGTTTTGGAGTCGTTCCTTGCGCAACTAGAAGCCGACGATGCGCGCAGCGCCGAAGGGTCGACTGCAAAGCGAAACACCATGGAAGCCACCATGTTGATTTCTCGATGTCGTTGGGACTGTTTAACAATCTGTTTATTTATGAACTATTTCACGACATGTGAACTTAACCTAACCGAGCCTAACCTAACTTCTGGAGTGTCAGTGTACTCAAGTAGTTTCATTATACTTTACCAAACTTCAGCCTAAAATAAACGCGTCTACAGTAGGTCACAGTCTATACACCGCTTCTACAACGATGACTTTCCCTGAGTAAAAGTGAATTTCAACTGATATACTTTTATTAACAGAAGGGTCTACAGGCGCAGAAATATTTTTAACACGTTTTGAAGTCATTACAATAACATGCAATATGTTACATAACCACATGAGCCGGCGTTCGTTTTAGCCCATGTCGGCAACACTGTAAGCCGGCTCTGCGTTTGCTGTTCTTTTCTCGCAAGAGCCAACCATGAACCAACGCTAGCGTAAACCTGCGTGTATGTGTGCCTCATTCGCACGCTATCGTCGGTGGACTCTGACCTTGCACTAGAAGGAAAAAGGGACAACAAAATTCCGTACGCGGCTGGCTCCGAGCTACAACCCTCGCGACGACCGAGATGTAAACTCTTTCGAGCTGCTCAAGTCGAGGGCCATCTCCGTATCCGACTTTGGCGAAGCCGTGTGTGTTGTGTGTCTCGAAATGAGCGGTGCGCCGGAGTGTTTGGACTGGCGGTGCCTTCGGCAGTGGTTAATCCTTTCAGTCTAACGAAACTCTAAATGTGTTCCGGATTAGCCAGCTGGGATTATCGGCTCTGCGGCGGATGAGCGAGCCGATATGGTCCGAGCTAACGGCAAGAGGGATGTCCGAATCCTCCTCGTTGGTGAAGGTGAGCGGGTGGTTGTTTATTTAGTTAAGCAATCGGGTCTCCGCGAGCTTGTATTCCAAAGTCGGCCGGGGTACCCGAATATCGAGTCGCGCTCGAAAGTCGGTTGGGATATTTCGAAAGAAAGCCCGCTGGGCAAGTTTTAATGTCCTGCTTAGATAACCATCCCCCGTTGTCGCACATCAAGCTTGCGTGCGCTTTGTGGCTTCGATCGCTCACGCAGGGATGAACCGTGCGCGCTTTTATGCTTACAGAGCCGCGAATTCGGTGCTCGTTAAGGAACGCCTTCGACAACGACCATTATCGTTACTCATTTCATTCGCGTACGAACTGGTGTAACCTTTGGTAGCTGTCGTGTGCTAGCGTGCATCGATTCCATGTGTCTTGTATAAGCGAAACTATGTCTCATTTGCTGGCCTCTCGCATCGTATAAAGGCTTTCACAACGAGCTTGGGACGCTTATCTGTGTTATTGGGGTCTTCGCGGGAAATGTAACGAAAAGCGTCGATTTCGCTTCAAATCCGGTTTTGGTGCTCGACGCCTCGCTTCGAGAACTAAGCGGCGCGTGGTCGAAATAGATGCGAATTCGAAGAACAAGTCGTGGGCGTAAGAACAGACGAATTGGTTGGGAAAGCGTGTGTAACGCGTTAGTAGTAAGACTTGGTAAGACTCGGAAGCGATTTAAACCGGTACACCGGCGAACATTGTGTGTGGGTAGCATACGCGACCTGGCGCACATGTGTCCGGGGTCTGGCTTGTCTCCAAGGTGGGGGGTTCCTAGCTCCGAAAGGGTTGCGCCGGGCGTCTAGAGGTACTACCCCGGTGGCGCACTTGCGACGTGAGGTTTCCCGCGTCGTCCTTCCCGCATTGTTTTGCTTTGTCTGCCTCCCGCGAGTTGTTCTTTTAGAGTGTTGGTCCGAACTGCACTGGTAAAATGTGCACGTTCTTATGTTAACCTCTTCAGTCACGTGTCGTGGTAGAGCGCTCGTGAAAATTACAGATTTTATATTATGAAATAAAGAAACACTCCGCGAACTAGCAGAAAAAAAAAATAAGATGACAGCAAAGATGTCAATATTTACTTATTTCAGGTGCAGTTTAAGGGTTACTGAAATCTGCTTAATTCGAATAGCTAAAAGAACTAATTGGGAACGTGTCGCTTATTATTAAGCTGATGTTCTACCCATGCATGAAATAACAAAGTTATGCTGCCGAACTTAGTATATTCTGTCGAACTTATTATCGATCCTGATGATTTATTTCTTTAACTTCGTGTCGTGTTGCTTTCTATGCAAAAGTCACTTATGACCTTGTCTTTAATTCATGCAGTGTTTCTAGATTCAGTATTTCTTTTCTTCATTGTCACCATTTGGGACATTTGAATAACGGCAGCATCTCGATATAGTGGCAGAATGGGCCCATTGGCTGTTTGTCTTGACATGGGCGTGAAGCTTCGTGCACTGACTGGCTTTTGTGCCTACTACTTGTTCTCACGGATTACACGGTCATTGTAAGCATTGGTGAATCTGTAAAGATGATCGGCAACCTCGCTATCTGCAGTATCATCCGTGTAGTGTGTTCTGCGAAACGCTGCTGATCATTGCTGTCTCATTAGCATCATCGTTCCAACTCGAATGTTCTTGCGAGGTGACACTGTCTTTAAACTGCCTGACACTTCCAAAAAGAAGGACGTCTCTCCCAAACCTTGGCTTGAGTCCGCTACAGTGGAGCAGTGATTATGGTGCTCTGCTGCTAACGTGATGGCCGAGGATCGCATCCCAGTCACAGTGGTTACGTTTCGATACAGGCGAAATCATAGAGGCCCGTGTACTGTGCAACGTCAGTGCATAGTAAAGAAGACCAGGTGGTCTAAATTTCCGGAGCCCTCCATTACGGCGTCACTCGTAATCATATCGTGGGTTTGAGTTGTAAGACCCCTTATCATTATTACTATTAGATATGAAGTTGATAAGAATGCAGTAATTGGCACCACAGAATTTCCTATAAGCCAGCGGGGAAGGAACTCTGGTGCTAGTGGGAGCACAGCGAGCATGTACATGAGGGGTAGTGCACAAACTTGCCTAATCTTCATTCTTCCGGCTCCGTTTGGCTCCCTATGGCCTGAATAAGCTTTGTCATGAAACGACAGTCCACAAGTGCTCACCCATTCAAGTCTGCGCATAAAGTTCACGACGGTTCACTCTTTTATTCGAAACGAATGTAAAACGCAGCAATAAACAAAGCCAAAAGTGCGTTTGAAGCCCGCAGGCACGAAGACTAAGCAAATTTGTATACTACCCATCATTCCCACGGTTGCTAAACGATCACAGTGCCAGAGTCTTCTCTCGCTAATTTAAGGAAACTCTATGATTGGGACGATGTATCATGGAAATTGAAGACAATTGGTGAAAATTTTTTATGAATTATAGATATGTGAATCTTTGGGAATGTGGGTGAGTTAATGAGCTCAGATCTGTGAATCTACAAGAAGGTGGGCGAGTTGACCAGCTCTAATTCCATTTGGCTACCACACATGTGAAGAAAGGTTATAAGGGTGATAAGATAAAGAGCATGAACAAAGTAAGCAATGTACGCTGGCCATCCATCACAGGCAGCGTTCAAAGTCTGTTATGTAAGCGTGCAGAAATGAGAGCATGAGTGGAGCAGCTAAAGATAACACTGTACTTTAGGAGACATGAGCTGCCCAAAAGCTTTTCATTCTGACAGTGAGCAATTGTTCAGTCTCTCAAGCACTGCAATGCATCACCGGCATCATGGCAATATAGCACAACTGTGCAAGAAGTTGTGTGAATGTATCCAGTTGTAAAATGGCTGTGATGGCCCTATGCAAACGAAACACAAGCGGGGGTTCAATTCCGGAACGATTCTATTCGTTTTTCTATGCTTTTCGCCACCGTTAGCGGTCTGCGGTTGGTTGAAGCACGGCGTTAGCCAATCTGCAATTGTTCGAAACGTTGCTTTGACCAATCGCATATGGCTAATGGCGGTGAAAAGCATAGAAAGAGGAATAGAATCTTTCTGTGATTGCGCCCCAGAGAACAAAACGATGACACAAGTGCTGCCTATCAACTGAACGTCTTATGGGAAAAAAAATCGAAAAAATATCACAAACGTTTCCATGCACTATGAAAATTGCGAAGGAATTTGAAATCATAAAAATGAGACACACTTGCATGAGCTGCCTTTTCATTGCTCTAATTGATGAGGAAGTGGCTTTTCTGAAAATTGCACAATTGTGTTAGTGTACGCATGAATTTTCTTTCTCTGTTAGTCATATTTGGGGCGCGTCCTATTTTGTTAATATTTTCCCTACCCTTATATATCTGTGGCTTTTGCCCGTTAAACATTCGGTTGATAGCCCGCGTGTCATAATCTTCTCCTTCATCAGTGCTGGTCATCATGATCATGGTATTTTGGCAGCTTTTCAATATATTTGAGTTACATCGGGCTTCAGGTCTGCATTTGCTTAGGCAGCCACGTCTGGTTAAGTTGAGAAGGAGCAATAAATACAGGATCAAAATTACCGAAGAAAACATTCACACAGTGCGATGGCCTTTGGGTGGTTTCATCAGGGATATCCCTTTCGTGAACTCTTCCCGTCAGTAGTCGTACACGTGTAATATCTTGTTGGACCTGCTGAGTAACAGCTGATGACACAGTTGCAAGTGTAAAGTGTCTATTGTAGAGGACGTGTTCATCAAAAACTAGCATCAGCATTCTCTGTGGAGCGCCCTGGCAAGGATGGATTTATTTGTGCAACGACATCAAGTTGAGAAATATCTGCTACATTTTGAAGGACCGGCTACCCAGTTGGCACAGAGGAACTCAAGTGTCACAAAAAAGGAACAGATATCTGCATTCGTTGCCATACATCTGCTAGATAACAAAGAGACAGAAAAATAAAGGTTTGGAAAACATTGCACTGCTAGAGCTTGGGCTTTCACAGCTGGGGGAAAACACTGCTAGTTGCGAGCTCGAAGTTCAATACCGGTCACCTGAATAAGTGGTTTTGGGGTTAGAAAGCAATGTAGAAAAAGTCTTTTTTTCTTTCCTGTCCTTAAAATGTACAGTCTTTTGTACCTTGTTGCCTTTGTATAAACAAGCAAACAAAGGATACATGCAGAAACTTCAAGGAGCTTCTACTCTTCGAACATAAACTGTTTAAATACTCTCCAACTTGCAAACGCGTGGCCTGTAGTTAATTCTTGCACCACGGTCGGCAAAAGAAAAGCCATATTTGAGGAAGGCAATGTTTTCCGACAGGAGTGCTTGTCAAATAAAGGTGCAAGGTGATAGAAGCTGCGGAGATAGCAGATGCAAGTAACGGGTGTGGTAAGCCACCATGATTGCTGCTGCCTGGGAAAGCTGTGAAGATTGCCGTCACAAAAGGAAAAATTTACCGCGATCCAAGTGTCTGAATTCTGCGATTGTTATGTGTACTGGTCGGACACCAGTAGTTCGTAGAAAGATGTTCTTAGGTTATTTACTTTATATTGTTATTGCTGTTTTGTTGGAAGATTTGCCAACTTGGTTCAGTGTAAATCTCGTTATCATAGATTGGCCACTGTTTGGCAAAACGACAAATGTGACATCGGGGGTCATTGGTAGCCAGTTTTCAAAATTTTGCAGTGTTGAAAACATCGAGATTATTCGCTACGTCTTTTTACCGTGGGAATGAGCACTTCCCTGTGTTAGAAGTGACACCGTTGACATTCTGATGGTTAGTCTATGATTTTAAGCTTGCTTTGTGCTGCCACCGTCTCGTAAACTGCACTGCGCCAAGTTCTACCGTGTACCTTCGTGGGCCCATTGGTGAACAGTACTCCAAGGTTGATCGAAGTTGTCACAAAACTAGAACTAATACATGGTTATCAATGTACTGTGCATTTTATATTTTGCTATACTTTGCCACACTGGTAGTCTTGTGTTTATGGTGTTCGAGTGTTGACCTGAATGTTATGGGTAGAACGCTAACTCTGGCAGCCATAAATTGCTTAAAGTCCATGCATTTCGGTGTGGGTGCACATAAAAAACCCGAAGTCGTCAAAATATAGAGCTCTCCACTACAATGTTCCTCAGTCATATCAGGCTTTTTGGACGTTAAAGGGACACTGAAGGGAAACATTGACTTGGTTTAGTTTGACAAGGTGCACTCTGAGAAAACTCTATTGGCATATGTTTCACTATCATAAATTAATGATTAGCAAAAAAAGTTGAAGTTTAATTTTTAAGTTTGTGCCGAAATCACCGCATGTGACGTCAAAAATTTCAAAATGTATTTCTCGTATTTTTGCGACATTGGCTTCATGAAATTATTGGGAACTTCGTATGCTCAGTTTGTCGCACCTACAGAAGACTATGTACTTCATTTTTAGCAATTAGAAGTTGCGTAGGACCCAGTAGACACCCTCACAATTTATGACATCACAGTGTCTCAGGGTGGCCTATCCACTCGCATTTTCTTTCTGAGCGTTTTCTTGTAGTAAGAGTGGTGTTTTCGGGATTGTGAAATTGTTCTTTATTTATACGCAAGAAATCCTTTTGCTCTTTAGTGTCCCTTTAAACCCCAGCAATCATTTCCTCATCTTATTGCTGTGTCTTTCTGACGATCTTCTGCATTAATGGTTTGTTTTTGTGAGATGTACCTCTGCTGTTTTCACTATGAATAATTTTTTTACAACCTCGGGCTCAATCAACGTATTTAACGATCATATGTCTTTGTCATTTGTGTCGTGTCTCTTCACAGTTTTTTATTACTGCAAGTTTAGAACGTTGCCATTGTCAACCTTGAACAACTCCTGTCGTCATGCTCAGGATGTTCCATTGTAGTTCGTAGCCACGAGAGCTCCTTACTGATATAAACCCTATGCAGTACTTGCTGTTCTGTTATTTGTAATCTGACTTTTATTCAAACTTGCAAAAGAACCTTTTGGTTCATCTCAGTAAAAAAAGGACATTAGGACACATTCTGAAATGTCGCTGATGTAGATCTAAGGTTGAAATCTCTGTGAGGTTGTGAATGTCTAAAAAAAAAAGTTTATCTTTGCCTGTTTCAACTTTTCTGAGCAATCAGGGCTGTTGGGGTTACCATGGCTGGCAGAGTGCTTTCCTGTCCCCTATCACTACTCTCGAAGCTGTTGCGCGCTTACGCTTTTTCGTCGTCTCTTGGCCTGCAAACTGATGCAGCCGGCGTGGGGAAGACGTCCCTCATCTTGTCGCTGGTGAGCGAGCAGTTCCCCGAGGACGTCCCGCCGAGGGCCGAGGAGATCACCATCCCCGCCGATGTGACGCCGGAGAAAGTGCCGACCCGTATCGTCGACTTCTCGAGTACGTGCTAGATCTTCGTGGCACGAATCCCTGCCCACTCTTCTTAGTTATTTTCTTTTTCGTTTTTGGAACATCTTCTTACTAACATCTTACTAAAGTGGCGATTTAGGCTGGTTTGTACATGATTCTGACAAACTGCAGTGCTAAAAAAAAAAACAAGGAAAACTGCTCACAGATGTAACGAAATGAAAATGCATGAATGGAACGAAAAGCTGCGTTGTTGTTTCCTCTTTTTTCCTCTCAGTGTGTTTATTCCCGTTTCCTGAAAAAGTTACAAAACTCAGTCACTGGATGCAGAGTGGAAACGATGTTGTCCTTATAGCAGTTATTGTATTTATCCAAGTTAAGTTAGCACTGGTAGTAGGCAAGTTCATATGGTAGCTTAGTGTGAACTTATTCTGGGTTATTATTGTGGTTATAATATTGCTACGGGGCGCCACAAATGAACATTCTAGAAAAGAGGACGATGTTTAGCGCGAGCTCGGGCAGACCGGGCTCTATATTGTATGCCTGCCTGTTTACCGAAAGTAAAGGCATTTTTCAGACGCCTTCTCCCCGTAACATTTTGGTGGAGAGTGCGGGTCTTCCCACAGTCAACACCACGACGATTCTACGCAGCGGACGTTTCTTGGCTGCCTGTGCGATGCCTGATCAAGACGAACACGAGGATTTTTCGGAGACTACCCCAAGCGTGCTTCGTCCAACTACGCAGCCACCAACAGCACCGCATCCAGCTGCTACTAACCGCACCATCGTCCTGACTCAACCGCGTGACCCAGGCACATTTTCGGGCAGTGACAGTACTGACGTGGAGGAATGGCTTCAGCTGTACGAAATGGTGAGCGCTCTTTACAACTGGGATCCGACGCTCATGTTGGCCAATATTATTTTGTACCTTGATCGTACAGCTAAACTTTGGTTTTCCAACCACGAGAAAGATATCACGAGTTGGGACATCTGTAAGCAAAAACTCATCGATCTCTTCGGCAAGCCCATCGGGCGTCGTCGTGCTGCGCAGAAAGAACTAGCGTCCCGACTCCAGTCCGGCACCGAGTCGTACGCCACATACATACAGCATGTGCTCGCCCTCTGCCGGAAGGTTGATGACAAGATGCCGGAATCTGAAAAGGTCGCGCACATCCTCAAAGGAATCGCCGATGACGCTTTCAATCTCCTCGTATATCGAAACTCATCGACCGTAGATGACGTTATTAATGAATGCCAACGCTTCGAAGACGCGAAAAGTCGCCGCACCACTCCGCACTTTTCGCGTCTTCCCAACACGGCTGCAACATCAACCTGCGAGGACGCCCGTTTGGCACCAGCCCATGCTGCTTCCGACAATATCGTGCGCATCGTGCGCCACGAAATCGAAGCAGCATCTCCTCTGTCTGACCAAGTCCAGGCCCCTGACGACTCTCGTGCCACGATTTCCTTAATCAAGAGTGTCGTACGCCAGGAACTAGCCAACGCCGGACTTCAGACGCTATGCCCCGTTAACCGACCTGACTACCGACTGCCCAGTACACCTAATATGTCCCGCGGACCGAACAACCGCCCACGTTACCGGAACCCGGCAGAATGGCGAACTTCCGATGACAGACCGATCTGCTTCAACTGTGGACGAGTGGGCCATATTTCACGTCATTGCCGCACTTCCTGGGGTTGGCAGCCATGGTCGCATTATGCCAACACCCGACGCCCACTTGCTGGCTCTCGGATGCCGATCTACACGGCACAAGATGATGCTTCGCCATCCAGGCCCGCCCAACCAAGCCGCTCTCCGTCGCCCTCTGGACGCATGTCCCGCTCAACTAACCGACGTCGCTCCCCCTCGCCCTCCTACCACCAGTCCTCGGAAAACTGACGGGCGCAGCTCCTAGAGGTGAGCCTGCTTCGACGACCCGACCCAAAATTCCTCTACACACGATACCCGGACACAACAACTTGATTAAAGTAAATGTTGACGGTACTTCTGTGGCAGCACTCATTGACACCGGCGCTCACATCTAAGTCATGAACTCCAGCCTTTGTGCTCGACTCAAGAAAGTGCTCACTCCTGCTCCGATCACTCTTGTCCGAGTAGCTGATGGTGCAACACCAGCGGTCACCGGGATGTGTGCCGCCCGTGTCACTGTTGCTGGACGTCATACCACTGTTCTGTTTTACGTACTGGACCACTGCCCACATGACATCATATTGGGACTCGATTTTCTGTCGGAACATTCCGCCCTAATTGACTGTTCTGCTGGTGTTGTTCAGCTCGTCCTACCACACGCCGTTGACCCTCCTGATCCTGCGCCGCCAAAGCTATGCTCCGCCGACTTTGTTCGCCTATCTTGTCGAGCTGTGACGTATATCGACGTCTCTTCTGATCCACCTGTGGCTGACGGCGATTATGTCATTTCACCTGATCCTACAGTACTCTGTTCGCTCAATGTTGCGTTCCCTCACACCATCATCACAATGAAGAACAACGTGGCATGTCTCCCTATTGTGAATTTTGGACTTTGCTCTGAAGTGCTGCCACGAGGAATATCCCTTGCAACCCTTGCCCCGGCCGGCGACTTCCACATATCGGCCTTAACAGAGGATACACCGTCATCTACAAGTATTCAGTCGCGCAGTACACTAGACTGCATAACTGGAATGATTGCCTCTGATCTCCCGGCCGAGCATGTGTCTGCGCTTCGTGGCCTTCTTGCGTCGTATGAAGACGTCTTTGATCTCTGCGACCGACCCCTAGGTCAAACGACCGTCGTAAAACATCGGATCAACACCGGTGATGCAAATCCAGTACACCGGCGACCCTAGCGAGTTTCCTCCACCGAGCGCCACGTGATCCAGCAAGAAGTCGACAAGATGCTTGCCCGAGACATCATTGAACCTTCTTCAAGTCCTTGGGCTTCGCCCGTTGTGCTTGTGAGAAAGGAGGATAACAGCTGGCGCTTCTGTGTCGACTACAGAAATCTTAACAAGGTTACGAAAAAAGACGTGTATCCTCTGCCGCGGATAGACGACGCTCTTGACTGCCTTAGTGGCGCAAATTATTTCTCTTCCATCGACCTTCGTTCCGGGTACTGGCAGATATCAGTTGATGACCTGGACCGTGAAAAGACGGCATTTATAACTCCTGACGGGCTCTATCAGTTCAAAGTAATGCCGTTCGGTTTATGCAATGCCCCGGCTACATTCGAACGAATGATGGACGCTCTTCTTCACGGTTTCAAGTGGTCAATCTGCTTATGCTACCTTGATGACGTCATTGTTTTTTCGCCAACTTTCGAAACACACCTCGAGCGTCTCTCAATAATTCTTTCGGTTTTCCGCAAAGCAGGGCTCCAACTAAACTCGTCGAAATGTCACTTCGGCCGCTGGCAGCTTACTGTCCTTGGACACCTTATCGATTCTTCTGGTGTTCGTCCCGATCCTGAGAAAATCCGTGCCGTCAAAGATTTCCCTGTGCCGACCTCTGCGAACGATGTTCGAAGCTTTGTGGGCCTTTGTTCTTACTTTCGTAGATTTGTGCGGAATTTTGCTGACGTCGCACGACCACTCACGGAACTACTAAAAAAAAATGTGACTTTTGTGTGGGGACCTGAACAAACCAGAGCATTCGTTGAACTGACGAGTAGACTTACGACGCCACCGATTCTCGGCCACTTTGATATATGCGCTCCAACGGAAGTGCGTACCGACGCCAGCGGCCACGGCATCGGAGCCGTTTTGGCACAACGACAGCATGGCTGCGAGCGCGTTATTGCATACGCTAGCCGTCTTTTATCGCCAGCAGAGCGAAATTACTCCATCACAGAACGCGAATGCCTCGCACTCGTCTGGGCAGTGGCTAAATTTCGGCCTTATTTGTATGGACGCCCGTTCACGGTTGTCACTGATCACCACGCCTTATGCTGGTTGTCGTCCTTAAAAGATCCTAGTGGACGTCTCGGCCGGTGGGCTCTACGGCTACAGGAATATTCCTACACGGTTGTCTACAAATCAGGTCGTCACCATGAGGATGCTGATTGCTTGTCGCGTCATCCAGTAGACCCAGCAGACCTTTCTGAGAGCGATGAGTCTACTTGCGTTTTGGCACTTTCCGCGTTTAGCAACATCGGAGATCAGCAACGCCGTGATCCTCACCTCAGAGATATAATCCTTCGGCTTAGTGGTCCCACAACTCCTCCTTCTCTCCGTATGTTCCTGCTCCAAGATGGCGTCTTATATCGCTACAGCATGCATCCTGACGGACCTGAGCTGCTGTTGGTCATACCACAACATATGCGTCAGACTGTCCTTGCCCAGTTGCATGATATTCCGACAGCTGGTCACCTGGGAGTTTCAAGAACTTATGACCGCGTTCGACGTCGCTTCTTTTGGCCCGGTATTTACCGATCCGTCTGCCGTTACGTCGCCTCATGCAAATCCTGTCAACACCGCAAAAAACCAGCAACCCTTAAAGCGGGACGCCTTCAACCCATTCAGATCCCATCCGAACCATTTTATAGGGTAGGTGTTGACTTACTAGGACCGTTTCCTTTATCGGCGAGCGGAAACAAGTGGATAGCAGTCGCCACGGATTACACCACTCGGTATGCAATCACACGGGCCCTTCCTACCAGTTGTGCGACCGACGTCGCTGACTTTCTTCTAGAAGACGTCATATTACACCACGGCGCACCTCGGCAACTGCTTACCGATCGGGGTCGCTACTTTTTATCACAAGTTATCCAAGACATATTGCACTCTTGCGCTACAAAGCACAAGTTCACAGCAGCGTATCATCCTCAAACCAACGGGCTCACAGAGCGGCTAAATAGAACCATCACGGACATGCTCGCCATGTACGTTTCTTCCGACCATCGTGACTGGGACTTCGCCCTTCCATTTGTAACTTTTGCCTATAATACGTCTCGGCATGACACTGCAGGTTTCTCGCCATTTTTCCTCCTGTACGGACGAGAACCTACGTTGCCTTTCGACACGCTCCTTCCTGCCGTTGGCCACACGTCTGAATATGCCCGCGATGTGATTTCTAGAGCTCTAGAGGCACGTGAGATTGCTCGCCGGCGTATGAGCGATTCGCAGGAACGACAACGACAGGTCTACAACGCGTGCCATCGTGATGTCCACTTCAGTCAAGGTGACACAGTCCTTCTCTGGACGCCGTCGCGGCGAGTTGGCCTGTGCGAAAAGCTGACTTCACCGTACTCGGGTCCGTACCGTGTGGTGCGCCAAGTCACCGACGTGACATATGAAATTGAACCTCTTAACGCCACCAGCGCGCAATCGTGTTCTGACATTGTTCACGTCACTCGGCTGAAACGATTTTACTCAGACCAACCAAGCACCGAGACGGTGCCTTCGCCGCCGGGGGTGATGCTACGGGGCGCCACAAATGAACATTCTAGAAAAGAGGATGATGTTTAGCGCGAGCTCGGGCAGACCGGGCTCTATATTGTATGCCTGCCTGTTTACGAAAGTAAAGGCATTTTTCAGACGCCTTCTCCCCGTAACAATATTATTACAGGGCATTGGTGAAAAGAAAACTGGTAAGACATTATATTCAAAAGTGGGAACCTGTTGCCCGCTGCTCGCAGTGGCAGTTACCAGGCTTCCTGGCTTTTTTCTTATTTTACTTTGTGTGTGTGTGTGCGTGTTTCACTGTCATTGTGCCCCCATCAAACACCGTAGCTTCGTAATATTTAATAGATGCAGTTGCCTTTGCTTGTCACCTGTCGGAAACTTGTGTTTTATGAGCTAAAAAATTGTCAAGCTGGACGTCTCCCAGTAGTTTAAAATCTGATAACTGTCATCACAGTAATTTCCCATACACCTGTCACTAATAGCATGCACTACTGGACGATTTCTTCTTCCAGGCCTATCAGGAATTAGTAGTGCGAGAATTCTTTTTTTTTTTTATGTATTCTCACATTTGTGACTCTGTGCCATTACATTAAATGGCATCACGCTATAGATTACGAATTTTTGGAGGTGACACCGCCATACACATGTGTGGGTACTTTATCGCTTACTTTGTGCAGCGGCAACTAAATAATTACTCACACTTCTGTGCAGTCACCAGCAACAGTTTGGAGGCCGCCGATTATTTGACAAAATAAACCTTACTTTTCCTAAGCCGAAACATGCAACCGGGGCATCCCATGCTGACATGCTGTAGACAAGTCCATTACGCATTGTTATGGCTTAAACAGATTGACAACTGGCCAGAACTTGTTAGATCATAGTAGAAATGAAAAGACTGCAAAATATAGTGACCTATTCCTGAATCCTTTTTGTGTGTGTTGTGAGTAGGATTTATTTTTTAAATTGGGTTAAAGGATGAGACAGGTGCTTGGGCTAGTTAGTGATTTGGAATGAACATATTTGCACAGCGCAAAAAAATGAGTAGTTATGGCGTAACTACCGAAAGAAAAGACACGGCCAGGAAAGAGCGCTCTTTTTTTTTGCTCTGTGCAAATATGTTGGGTTTAAATGAGACAAAAAAAACTGAAAAACTGTGTCATGCAGCCTAGTAGAAATACCTTTAAAGTAAATTATAAAGTCAATCACATTGCTGCATGCAGTCACGTAGTGTGATGCTGCCATATGCACCATAATTAGAGAATGACCGTTATTATCTATCACCACCATATTTTGTGCTGTGTACAATATAAAAGAAGTTGCCTGGTGAGAGACGGAGCTGTTTTTCGTGGTAGCCAGTAGAGCATGTCCAGAGGCTATGAACAGCGAATCCCTGTGCTAGAACACAAACCACTCTCGCACTCGTTGTTAGCAGCATGCGTTGTCACTTTTGTATACTACTTCATATTTGCGCAGATAGAAAAATTCTAGTTACAATTGTTTCACAACATTTTTTTCAATACCATTCTGTGATTGGATACTTGCACTGATAAGCTTTTCATTGCCCCGAAAAAAAAATTTACTCCGTAAAATATTGATCGTTGGTCCCTTTAAATGACTTCTCTGTTGTTGGCCGACGCCAGACTTTCTAAGCTTTTGCTCTATCGACTGTAAAAACTTACACTGTGCTCACTGACTCCGAGTGCCAGCGTTCACTCTCTGTACATTTTGTTAGGTAAACAGTGCAAAAAACGAAGACAGAGAAGTAGGATGACACAGGACAAGTGCTGACTTTCAACTGAAAAATTTACTTAAGAAGCGTCATATATATACAGTTATTTGCGCATGCTCTTGCATGGCGAGAAAAATAAAACTAAATAAACTAAAATAACTGCTGTAGACACGAGGCAAGTTGCCCTAACGTGATTGACAATAATCTAAAAATGATAATTCTTTATCAAGGCGAGCGTTTGATGGTTCACTGACGCAGTTCTTGCCTGCCTTTTGAATTCTGTAGGCTTCGAAAATTTCCCTTGTCAGCTGGTTGCGGTGGCGGAAAAGAACCTTCATTCTCGAACGACTGCGCAAATAACTGTATATATATGATGTTTCTTCATTGAATTTTTCAGCTGAAAGTCTGCGCTTCTCCTGTCTCTTCCAACTTCTCTGTCTTCGTTTTTTGCACTGTTTACCTTAAAAAATGAATAGTTACCGACTTGTCCAATTTTCAATATTACTCACTTTGTGTACATTCGTGTCTACTTCACAGTTTCGACGCGCACGAGCAAGTGGCCATGAGAAAGTAACTCACGTACAGTTTTAAATTCAGCAGTTGTCACAGCATTTTTCATTTTCACCTGTTTTCTTTTTTTTCCAGCTCAAGAACAGAGCCAGGAAAACCTAGCTGAGGAAATCGGCAAGGTCAGTGCCTTCTGAGAAGTGTATAACACTATCATAAGTGAGCTTACAATTGAACCTAAATAGCAAATAAAACCTGCTTGAATGGTGAAATAATTTCAGTGGGGTATTCACATTGAACGTTGTTGGCAGCCATATGAAATTCAGTCAGTCTACCATGCCTTCTTTTGGAGTACTGTTACAATTTGTTGGTGGTCCTTCAGGCAAAAAGCTGTTGTAAACAACTTTAAGGTGCCTGTGGGCCCTCTATAGCAGCACTCTAGACAGTGTACAACGAAATAATGCACATAAACATATATGGGTTGTAATAATCAAAATATGTTAAATATTAGTTTGTGTACATAGGGGGTAATTTTACATTGTTATTCAAAAATAAGAAAAACAATGCAACTTCGTGTCATAAGCAAAACTAGAATAAATAGTATAAGTACAGTTGACTGTCAGTAAATGGAAATCTGTTAAAGGAAACTGCTGCTTAAATGAAACAACTTCCTCTGATATGATTGTATTCATGCTTGAATGTAGCCACCCAGTTCACCCCTCAGTAAACGGAACTCCTGTTAAATGGAACACATTTTCCTGGTCCCTTCAGGTTCTGTTTATTGAGAGTGTACTGTATACATAGAAAGAGGGTGCACCGCTCTGCTGAACTCAATTTGGCATTTTATGTATGTATCATTGCAAACTTCAGAGAGAAATGCCGTTCATGTATATCCTAGGTTTTGCGTTGCAGTCCACGTTGCATGCGTGATCCAATGTTGGAATTGTCTTTTTTGCTATTGAATTGGTGTCAGTTAAAACTCTGAACACCGTGAGGTTGTTCCATGCCGAAGAATTCACGGTTATTTCTCACCGTTGTCTTGTAGGCTAACGTGGTTTGCGTCGTGTATGCCGTAGATGACGACGACACTATCGACAAGGTAAGTGGCGTCGCGGGAACCCTGCCACCAAAACGCCGTTGCTACTTTTTGGATGTGACTGGACTGTGCAAACGCCTCCGCATTGATTCCCTCATATTTTCTCCTCTGCTCCTATTTCTTTCATTATTATAGTAGGTAATAAACCTTTCTTAATTAATCTTAGTAAGACCACCTGCCTTTCCTTCTTTGTTTCTGCATATCTCTGTTCGCCTTAAGGGGTTTGTGCTTTTTGGACAGCATGCTAATTCACAAATAGGAGTGCCTGTGTCTTTGTCCTTACATGATAAGTATGTCCCACCAAATTGATCATTTACAACTTGCCCAATAGGTAAAACCCTTTGTCTCTGTGGTTGTCCAATTTATTACTGCCTCTGTACATGGCTCTTGAATTGGTGAAGAAACTGGGCCGACCTTATATCATTCAGCGGAATTCCATCAATGTTCTTGCAGTGACATCAGTTTGAGACGGGAACAAATGGTGCTAGACATGGGATAGTGAGAGAATGATAAACAGTTCACCCGTGTCTAGCGCTGCCTACTTTCATGTTAATCCTGTACCGATCACTACTACGATGTGCGAGAACTAATGTGCACTGCTACATGGGTTCCACTTCCCAATTTCACCCCCCAGATCACCGACTACTGGTTGCCCCTGATTCGGGAGCAACTTGGCGATGACCACGGCACTCCCGTGGTTCTGGTGGGAAACAAGGCAGACCTGGTGGAGTACAGCTCCTTAGAGGTACGTTGCACAACATGTCTGCGTGAAGCTTTCAGCATTAACTTGTTTGTACTCTTATGAAGGCAGAAAATACTGGCACTCTAGTTTTTTAATGTCCACATTCTTAAGACACTTTACTCTGTAACGGCCCAGCCACACTATTAGCAAAAACGTATTCTGCTGTGCGAGGGAAAGTATTACACGTCACCTCCTTGCTGCCGAGGCCACCATGGCGAGCGTTTTGCCATGCGGCGGAGGAGTCGAATTTCGTGTTCAGGATGCAACACTGAGAGTGAAAGCTGTATTGCTGCGGGATATCTCAGTCGAAAACTCGGTGCAGAGTGGTGCCAGCCTAACTGCCATGGCTTTGCGGCATTACCCTCTTTGCTTCTGATTGGCCATATGCATCGCAGCATGTGTCATTTGCCGCAAAAGTCTGTCTTGACCCATTTCATATGGGGAGTTGCAAAGATTCTTGCCCTACATGGCATGGCTACTAGCGTGGCCGTACCTTAGTGCTTCAATGCAAACCCTGAGTGTGCGAAAATAATTGTTTTTTTTCTTCTCCAGATGGTGGTGCCAATCATGAGCCAGTACCAGGAGGTGGAGACATGTGTAGAGGTCAGTGATGTCTGTCGACTTCTGCGCGTGCAAGTTTCGACTATCGTGATGAATAGGTTCAATTAGGAACTTCTCTCATGCCCGTGCGCAGTGCTCGGCCAAGACACTCAAGAACATCTCGGAGCTGTTCTACTACGCACAGAAGGCGGTTCTTCACCCCACGGGTCCACTGTACGTGCCTCAGGAAAGGGATGTGAGTGTGCCTCCTACCGTCTTTGTCCCAGCTGTATTGACCACACACATCTTTATTCAAACTTTTGCATAAGGTTTTGTTATTTCCGTCTTCATCTTTAAAACTGAAAACACTCAAGCCCCATTATAGTAACAAAGCTGTGTCTATCATGAAAAAAAATGTTTGTTATATTAACTGTAAATTCATTTTCAAAAGTGTATTTATAACATTATATCTATTGCAACACTATTCTTAGTTTGTTATTAGCAATATTTTATTATATCTGGGTTCGTAATATCGATATTTGAGTGTAGTATACAGACATTACCTTGACACAAGGGGGGAGGGAAGAGATGCTTGTCTGTACATATACTTAAGGAATAGCCCATGGTGTAGGAACGCCAAAATTTTTATGAATAGAACTATGGTATTTTCATTTGTGTGCTTCCTGGAACGTGAAGTTGGTGTGGCTTTCCCGCAATCCCAACCACTCATGTGTGTGACTGCTGTTTTACTCTGCTTTAAAAACCAGACATTAATTTTTCTTACTTGCAACAGGGACATCCTCAATCGTGGTGGCCATGTTCTTATAAAAGCGTCAGAAAAAAAATGCTTGCATACCAAGCATTGTGTTTTTGTGTGTAGTAGTAGAGTGGCCTGGGTGCTCAAAAGTGATTGACACATCTGAATTATGACGTGCCTCATAGCCGCCTTGACATTCTTTTGAAATGTGGACGACCCATTGAGCGACTAACTCGCTCATACTTGCCGTGCCTGTCCACACAGCTGACCGAACGGTGCAAAGCAGCACTGACCAGAATCTTTCACATCTGCGACATTGACAATGATGGCGTGCTAAACGACCGGGAACTTAACGTTTTTCAGGTGAGTGACCCAACCTTATTCTGTGTAATTCCATTAAGAACATCTTTCCTGTCATAGGTGACGCCCTTCCTTTGCTGGTCACCGTACTATTTAACTCGTGCATCCAAATACAGTGTTTTACTTGCTCTTTATTACTTGATGTGTAATGTGAAACTAGAATGGTGCTTCATGGCCACGCACTTTTTGTGCTTTTTCACAAATGTTTCGAGGAGCGTTGCACCTCGCAGCGAATGCAACACAACGTCGTCTGCACATTGCTATTCACTTCACTTTTGAATTTCTTGAACAAGTTCCCATGATTCCCTTCATTTGCAGCATTGAATTTAGCCTAGTATAGGTGTATTTGCATGGTCCGTGCCAGGTCGTCTCATCACAATCGCAGAAATGGCTCCAGGCCACTGAACTGTTTTTTTTTTCCACAGCTCACAACGAATAGAAGGGGGTATGAGCTTCACTGTGAATGCCATGACATTTGCAATCGTTAGCGACAGTGCCGTGTTTGTTTGTTTCTGAAAATACAACTTACTTTCAGCAGGGCACGAGTTGATTTGCAAAGATGTTAGAGTGAGGCTGTAAGTTTATAATGCTTGCAGTATTGTAATACAGTACTTGCTGTTGAGCTATTGATGCTCCAGAAATGTGATTGGACAGAAACATGCACAGAGGATGCCTTGTGTATGCGTTGTCGTGTGGTCGTGTTTTGTGGTTAATTCAAGTTCAAGTGGTAAATTAAAGGCACAAAGTTCTATGGCAAATATTTTAGCACCTGGTTTGTCTGCCTTGCTTGAGTACATTGAATGCAATTGTAAGTGTTGCTTATCGTCGACAGCGAAAATGCTTCAATACACCCTTGGAAGCCAAAGCCCTCCATGATCTAAAGGCCATCGTAGCCAAGAATCTGGAGGGAGGTGTGGAGAACAACGGACTCACATTGTCAGGTAGGTGTTCCATGTGTTAGCGGCACAAACTGCAATATCCTGTCTTGCTTGTTTTTGCTTGTGAATCTAGTTTACGCAAAAGCAAAGTCATCGTTCTTGTTTTAAGGGTGCTAGGTAAGGCGAAACTTGAAAGAAGTTAACTCATCTCGAGCTAAACGGTTGATCGTATGGAGGCGAAAACAGCGCGCACTCGATGAGGACAAGCAGAAGGAACACGGAGGCTCAGGCTCTGTGTTCGAAATTCAAAATGCCGATAAAGAGCCTTTAGGAAAAACGCATTCGTGGGGCACCACATTGTAAAGGTATTAGGGAAATGTTCACATAACAAAGGTCTCTCAAAACTAGTTTTGAAGAACAACTGTTGCAAGAATCTGTAGAGAAAAATAGGCTGATACAAAAAAATTAGGGGGAAAAAATAGGGGGGGGAGGGGAAGGGAGTTGCTCAGTCATTGGGGCATATTTCGAATATCCTGAATTAGATGGTTGCTAGTGTGGTGGCTAGAGATGTGTGAATAGCAAATTTTGGGTCCGAAGCAAATGGTGATTTAGCTAGATAATTTCAAATCTAGTAGTTCTAGTAGTTTGTATCACAAGTTATAAAAAAGTGAGCATATTTATAATGACCTTACTAACCTGCACAATATTTTTCAATATTTGAACTGGGTATGTGCGAATGTCACTTCTTTGGTTTGCAGTGATGTGGAAGCAGCTTTCAAAATTAGAGGGATCTGAATTTCAATAGGATGTAAGTGTCGACCGGTGAAACATGCTCTGTTTTAAAGTTTACAACACTTAGTGCATGTAAGTCGTCGTGCAAGCGTTTAGACTTCGAACGTGGCAGTGTGGAGTTTTTTTTTGTTTTCATAGGTGTTTTTATGGCATAGCACTTCTACGCTTCAATGAAAGCACATTTACGAAGGGTTACATGCGATTTAATACATGTCTAGTTATTTTTTTGATACTTCCAAGTTTCAAATAATTTAAATTTGTCTCTGATGGAATTTGAATGCTGTAATATTTATCGAATATTCAAAGGGATTAAATATTTGCTTATGCCTAGTAGGGGCCCTTGCTCGGGATTGCATAATGTTGAATGTTGAATGATTGCATAATGTTGAATGCATAATGTTGATGCATAATGTTGAAAGTTCCGAATAATAGTGAGACCTTCCCAAAATGGCATTGGTTTGAGACACAGTTCCCAGACCAGGACTAATTTCTCGTCCTCTCTTAAGTTGTCTTTCTTAAACATTTGTGCACACTTCCTAGGTGAGCTTGTTTCGAGCTCCCATGTCATGTGAACAAACCTCCCAGGTCCTGTATTCACCCCACTGCGGTGGTCTAGTGGCTAAGGTACTCAGCTGCTGACCCACATGCCGCAGGATCGAATCCTGGCTGCGGCGGCTGAATGCTGTGGGCCCTGTGGGCTCAGATTTGGGTGCACGTTAAAGAACTCCAGGTAGTCTAAATTTCTGGAGCCCTCCACTACGGTTTCTCTCATAATCATATGGTGGTTTAGGGACATTAAATCCCACATATCTTGGTCCTGTATTCCTACTGGCCATTGCTTGTTCCATCCTTCCCTGTCTTGTGTTCAGACATCCCAAGTCACGTGTTCCAACCCACTTTCTGATGTGTTCCAACATCCCATGTCATGTGTTCCTGGCACCCATGTTGTGTTTTTTGACCTCTCACGACATGTGTTTTGATGTGTCGTGCCACACGCTTCAAACATGTCGCGTACCAACTTCATGTTTTGTGTGTTATAACCTCCCACGTCATCTTTTCCAACTTCCCTTGAGATGTGTTCCAACCTCCCGCACTCTGTGTTCCAAACTCCCGTCATCTGCCCACAGGGTTCCTGTTCTTGCACCAGGTGTTCATCCAAAGGGGTCGCCACGAAACCACGTGGACGGTGCTACGCCGGTTTGGCTACGACGACCACCTTGTCCTTCCCCGTGAATATCTCTGCCCACCGTGAGCACCTTGTGGTTCCTCTGCCTCTGACTGCCATATCTTTCAACAGAGTTCATGATGAAGTGGCACATTACAATAATTTCCAAGCCTAATGCCAAGATATGGAAAGTTTTGAAACTTAATTTGTGTGTCAGTTTCTATCATTCAAAACCGGGCACCCCTTTTTCTTGCACCTGTAAAAGACCTGTTGATCTGGTTGTTCATTCTTAGTAAGTGCTTGCTGTGTCTTCATCTCATTGTACGGCCTTGCATGCACTTAAGTGTCCTAAATCAAGCTTTTGTTACGATAGATTTGGATGCAACGTGCTTTTTGGCTAGCATACCATTTTTTTTTTTGCTTAGTTCTGCCTGCTTGTGTCAGTCATTCAACAGTCGGCACCTTTAGAGTACCTGTTTAAAACAATCTGTCTTCTACAAAAAACTACATTCATGTTAAGTTCTGTGTAGATGGCGTGCTTGTACAACAGTTTGCTGGGATGGTGCATACGCATGCCGTGCCATACTGCACACAACTTTTTCCAAGCACGCGTGGATCTGAAGGCTAATGTTATTTTCTTTTCTTTGGTGCATAGGATTCGGGTGCCTCCAGGCAGCAGCACGGAACTAAGTGCCAAGGGTCTTGCATTTGTCACGTCTCTTTTTGAAAAACATGACAGGGTAAGTCAGCGTGACGTTTCTTCAAAGATTTTCAAAGTGATCTTTTTACGAAACCTGTCGTACACCGAGGCACTTCCAATTTTTGAACCATAGGCGTGTCGACTGGTTCCCTATTTTTTATTATCCTAAATTGCATCGGTGAAGCGGGACCGCATGCTGAAGAAATGCACTCGTGCCCGAGTTACATTGTCAACTATGTAAACTGACAAGTGGGCATACCACGATGTTCCTAACTTCAGAAACAATATCTCGTGGCTTATCTTGCACACAGTTGCGCACTTTCCGGAGTGATTTTTTTTTCTTTCTTTCACACGACAGTAATCGTGTTCTTGTTCTAGCTGCTTGTCCTTCCTTTTTTTGAAAGCACATCACTTGCCATATTTCCTTCACAAACGCGAAGTTGCAGTGGTACTGTGTTTGCTGTTCGTGATCCAGACATGCCAGGCATGCACTTTTAAAACCAGGAAAGGCACGCAAGTAAAATAGTTATTTTTAGGTGATGAAAAGACTCCCTAAAGAGGGAAACTGTTTTTACTGGCTTGTGGCATGTCACCACACTTAGTGACTTAGCCGCTGTTGGAAAGAATGGGGAGGGGGAGGCAGAGCTGAAGGTTATTTTAAAATACCACTACCAAATAGCATTGCAATGCTGGCTTGTTAGTCAATGATCTTTTAATAACAGTGAGTTTTAATTTTATGTGCATTGTGTCTGTAAGAATGTTCATCCATTATTAATAATGCCAAGCTTTGGTAGGATGCATGCGCAGAACTTCTGCTCACACGCACTATGAAAGATGCGGCATTAATGCATACGCAGCACCACTACAGATCCAAAATATACGGTAATGAAACTTGCTATTGCTAATATTGTAGCGCATTTAAATGAAGTCACAAATAAGACAAAGGGTGCTCATGTGCTTCTCTTGCATTACAATTGCATTGCGCGGCATTCTTCGGGCCCCTGCCAAAGTTAAACGCACGTAATTTGCCAGTGTAGCTGCAGGAGTCTGGCACCTCGCTATGACGGAATGTTCCGCACTGGGCAGTGTACATCACACATTGCTAACTTTTCTCGCATCGTGTTCTCTGACACCATGCAGGATGCAGACGGCTGCCTCTGCCAGTCCGAGCTGAAGAGCCTGTTTGCAGTGTGCCCGACGCAGCCGTGGGGCACTGACCTCGTGGGCACGGTGGCCACCAACGATGCCGGCTGGCTGACGCGGCGTGGATACCTGGCCCACTGGGCGTGAGTTGCATCTGCTGTTTTTAAATGCAGAAAGTTCTGTCTCTTGTAAAAGCTGCATGTTGTCTTAATACTACTTACAACCGCAATAGTCTCACGAAGATGCACTACACATTGTCTAAATGAAAATACTGCTTGATTTGCTGCTTCAGGGGGACAACTTCTCTCACTACGATTGGTTGCGTGCCTGAATAATGCGACCTTGTTCATCTCTCAGTGAATGGAACCCCTGTTAAAATGGGACCTAATTTCTAGATCTCTTAAGGTTTTGCTTAACAGGTGTCTAGTGTTTGTAAGGAGATTCGGGCTGTAAAATAATGTTGTAGAAAATATCTTATAGCAAAAAGTCTTTAAAAACAGGCACCAAGCGCATTTCCAATGGCACGTGTGCAGGTTGACTACGGCGTTGGACGTCCACAAGACCTTAGAGTGCCTGGCATACCTGGGCTACATCGGAGGCGGCGAAGAAAACCAGCTCTCTGCCGTCCAAGGTTGGTCACTCGTCCTTCATTCAGGCAGTTGTATTCGTTTATCCACATGGTTTCGCATGCAGCATAGATAATTTTTAATGTGAGCTGCCGGAATCGCGAACATCTGCGCTGCAGCAGGCACAACTTTTTCCAAAGGCGGAATGTATGTGAAGCGTGTACATCTGTGCTGCTTGGTTCTTGGCTTGACTACATACAGGATGTGAGAAAAAGATATACAATGGAGCTGTTGCACATCTGTTCCTTAAAGCGTCACCGTTGCAACATCATTGTAGAGGCATTGGTACAGTGTCTTTAATACAATAAAAATAGGGTGTGCGAATATTCGAAATTTTGAATATTTTTCAACTAGTCTTTGCTATTCAATTAGATTTGCACTGGAACTTTACACTTCAAAGTTATTTGAACTTTTCGATGTCAACTACAGCCGACGTTCGATTGGCAGTGGATCTTTCAGATTTTTCTAATATGCTTCACCCAATCACCCTATTGTATTGCGGCAAAGCTGCCTTTTAGGCTCTGCTGTTTGCAAATGTATTGACTCAAGCAGCTGGAATGTTAAACGTTTGCAAGTGAAATCCGAGCTTGAAATTTACTGTTCAACAAATTATAACTTTTGTTCAAATTAATTTACAACATCAATTTTTGTTGAACTGTAGTGAGCTCCGATTACAGATTTTTGTGATATGCTGGTTTACTTTGTAGCTCTTTCAGTTTAGACGAAAACGAGCTCCTCGAAAGCCGCGCAACATATTTCGTATCTTAGAAACTACACTTTATACTACAAAAATAATTGCATATATGAAATCGGCAAACAAATATGCATAAACTCACCAACTTTTAGCAGAATCAATCAAGAAATAAACATTCTTTAAGACCTTGAACGATGCTTTATCTGACAAGCACCAATAGACATACACTCGTAGCTCATTATAACAAAGTTGCATTTTACATGAAAATAAATTTGTTATATCCGAAAACTTGTTATAATAGTATGTTTCTAACCCTATATTTATTGCAAGATAATTCATTTTCTTCTTTATAACTAATATTTTGTTATATCCAGGTTCGTTTCTTCGTGGTTTGAGTGTAGTACAAGCTCTCTTAATTATTCTGCAGTAAACATCCAGCATCATCTGAAGTCACACCTGCCACGAAAACACTTTCTTATATCCAAAAATTCGTTAAAAATATATATTCACAACTCTTCATGACGAAACTATTTTTCACTTCGCTGTAACTAATAATTTATTATATTCATCTTCATTATACACTAGACAGAAATCCTTTAAACGGAACAACTTTCTCTAGCATGATTGGTTTCCCACTTGAATTCTTGTCATGTTCATCTCTCAGTAAATGGAACTCCTGTTCAACAGAACATGTTGTGACATATTTACGAATAATCTTTGAACTTTACTTTCCTGGTTCCTTCAAGTTCCGTTTAACGAGTCTGCTGTATAGAGTTTCCTATATATACCCTATAAATACCCTATAAATTCCTATAAATACCTTAGAGGGAACCCTGTCGCCAGGGTCTGTGGGAGCTGCAGCGCACGGTGCTTCAACAAGCGTGGGAATTATGGTTATTGCACGAATTTGTCTAAGTTTTCTACTTTTGGCTCCAGTTGGCTTTGTGTGGCTCGAAGTTGCTATGTCACGAAACAACGATCGTCAAATGTTCAGCAGTTGCTCTTCACTACTTCAACCTTTTAGGCTCGCTATTTCAAATCGACTCGCACAGTTTATAACCGACCGTTCTCTCCTTTGAAACAAAACTAAACCACAGCAACAAACGATTCCACAAGTGTGATTCGAGGCCTGCAAGTACAAAGACTAGGCGAATCCGTGTACTACCCATCGTTCTCACAGTCGCTGATCGATCGCAGCGACAGAGTCCTCTCTAGTTAATTTTATGGAACTCTACGGCCTGCTGTATAGAGGTTTGAGCGTATACCGATTATTGCGACCGAGGAATCGGCCGTGTCTTTTTTTTTTCCTCTGGCAATGCGCACAGTGACGTGCGAGAAGCAGCTGGAGCCTCAGCAGGGTCAGAGCGCGAGGCAGGTGCTGCACTGCCGGGTGCTGGGTCCGCAGGGCGCGGGCAAGACGTGCTTCCTGCGCGGCCTGCTGGGCTGTAGCCTGGAGCAAAACCCGCCCCCGGGACACCCCGGTCCCAAGTACGCCGTGGACCAGATCGTTGTCTACGGCCAGGAGAAGTACCTCCTCGTAAGGAACCTTTTTCTAGGCTTGCACTAATAGTGAATATTAGTTTAACCCTTTCAGATGCCACCTGGGAAGAATTGTCTGTAGATGTGTCGAATCACTGCAATTTTACCTCAAGGCACTCAGTATGCTATTGCAACAAGAATGATGAAATAATTGTTGAGTTTATGTGTGTTATTAAAACTCATTCTAATGAAAGTGTTGATTAAATATTGAAATATGAAGTCATTGATGCTTACCTTTGGCATAAATAGAATCAAATCTCAGGCTTGCGATGTAGAGCAAATTCATTTTTGGTTCTGTCCATCTTAAGCAAAAAAGCCTTTCTCACATGGCTTGCTGGAAGCGGCACATTGCACAACTCGTTGAATGATGTAGTAGTGCCTTCTGAAAAGTGATCATATGTATCAGTAAACTGCAGAATGAAATTGAATGAAGAGAAATTTATTATTAAGGAGGTTGAATTCATCTAAAGTACGATATATATCGCTCTTTCTTAGCCTCTACTTCATGCAAATAGCAAAAATGAGTGGTGTACACAATTGTGCACATTGCGTCTTAAATGCCTAAGCCAGTATCGTAAAATGCTGAGCCCCCCCCCCCACAGAGAAAATAAAATACAACTAGATTTGGGAAAGGGGCGCTGGCTCGGCATATTACTGTAGTAATTTTGGTTGAATAATCTAGAATAGAATTTAAATAATGCATATCACACATAAAAAAATGGGCATATTTGTCACGTCTTCACTAACCTGCGCAATATTTTTGAAAAATTGGAACAAGATCTGTGAGAATGCCTTTTTTGTTGTTGTTCAAAGGAAGTTTAGACAACTAGGCATTCTAGCAGAATTTTACTTTCGGAGCAATTATTATGTTTTAGAAGTCACTAAACATAGAGCATATAAGCCGGTATAACTTAGCTTAGAACTTAAAAAATGAGGAATCGATGTGAGGGTAATATGTTCCATCAACCTTGAATTGAGGCTTTGCGGCAGCGCGAATTTTTTTTTATAGTTGTTTTCACTGCTGAGCTTTATTTTACTGCAGTGAAACCATCTTTACAGGGGGTTATGTGCGGATTAATATACATATATTCGTTCATTTCGAATACTTCGAAATTTAAAAAAAATTAAATTCGAAGCGAAGCAAATTCGGATACAGCATTATTTGTTCGAATATTCACACAAGCCTATTCTTTTCCATCAATTAGCTAAAGAAATTATGGAATGTATGTGAAAGGAGCCAGAGTGCAATTAGGTGTCTTTTTGAGTGTAAACGATCTGGTGAAGGGCATGAAATTTGGTACCATGTTTACTCGACTGAACGCAACCACAATTTTAATGTTAGGGTTGACTTTTGATTTCATCCAGGAAGAAAAATTGTGATAATAGTAGTACAGTAGACACTCGTTAAACGGAACCTGAAGGGACTGGGAAAATTTGTTCCATTAAACAGGAGTTTCGTTTATTGAGCCATGAACAGGGATGCAGAATTCAGGTATCGAACTAATCGTCCCGGAGGCAGTTGTTAGGTTTAAGCAGCAGGTCTGTTTAAAAGATATTTTCTTTTACTCTCAGTCCACTGTATTTCAGTATTTGATTGTAACGAAAGGGGTGACTTTAGTTCGCGAGAATCTAGAAAGTGTCATATTATTCAAGTAAATGCAGTAGATATATACGGTTTTTTTACTCCGCGTTTGAAACCTCCGAGTGGATTTTCAATAGCTGCGTTAGATAAAGAGATATGTAATTTTTTGAAACATGTGTAAGCTTATTTCTTCCGGGAATTTTCGGCAGCATTGCTTTGTCAAACACAAAAACGAAACATATGGCAAGGTTTCCAAAACATTCGTTCTAGCTGGTCGTGCTAGTCACGTTCTTCAATGCTGTTCACCAAATTATAAATCTTTTATTATGAACATAGTAAAGATTGTGCAATTCAAGAAACTTTTAATTTGAAGTTCATTGAAAACAATGAGATTAGCATCCCCTACTAGACCAGTCCTCTGGCTGTCTTTCCACATATTTTGTTTTTGTATTAGACAAAGTAAAGGTGCCAAAAGTCACCTTAAGATATATACATTTAGAAATTACATATCTTTTGGTCTAATGCAGCTATTAAAAATGTATTTAGAAATTTGGAATGTGAATGAAAAACTGGATAAGTTTAATAAATTTTGTTATGTTCACACTACAAATAATTAAACAAAAGGTATTTAAGACTCGCGTCTTGCGGATATGCAGTTGCTGACTCCTTCCCTCTCTTCTGTGTTCGGTGCGCACCATTGTGCATTGGTTTTAGTGTGTTTGCATGATTAGTGTGTTTTTCGATACCTGCGTATCTATGCAGCTCCATGAGGTGGACCTCTTTGGGCAGCACGACACGGCTGTGGCCCCGGAGCTGAGCTGCGATGCTGTGTGCCTTCTGTTCGATGCCAGCAACCCGCGTTCGTTCGAGCATGTAGCCAGGGCCTACCTTGTGAGTGCACACTGCAGTGTCTGTGAGAGGGGTAACTTTTGTTGCATAAACACATGGCAATTAGCGTACCAGCTACATGCATTAACAGGATAAGGGGAGATGCTTAAGTGTTGCTTGTGCTGCAGTTAACTTGTTACGTTTAACCTCCTTAAAGTAATCTTTCTTTCGTTTCTGTAAAAGAACGAAAAACGTTCACTAACTCTGCTAATTCATTTATGTTTATTTTGACTACACTATTTTCTCAATAATTTAAACTCTAGGGTACATTAGGATTTTGTTCTAGTAATCAGAGGTTCTCAACAATATAACTATGGCCAACATACGAACTTGCTCTGTAATGTTTATCATTTCTGAGGGCCACAGCAACGTAGTAGCCAGCTTTGCATGATTGTCAATAAAGTTCTTAGATGCCAACAATCATACTGGCTTTCGTTATTGTAGAGCACATGCATATGTTTGTAATTAAGGGACAAAATGTACTATGTCCCATGGCGGCTATTAGCCCTTTCCCAAACTTAGTACACTTTTCCACATGACATTGGTGTACTGCGGTGAAAGTGACTTGGGCATTTGGCACGGGATCAACGAAGGTGAGGCAAACAATTTATTTTGTTGGCCACTGTCAGTGGCACAGAAACACAAATGTTTGATTAGAAACAGCAAAGGCAGCATATTTTTTAGGTACAGACAAGCAAAACGAAATCATTATCTGAACCTATGCAACAAAGTCATTTGATTGTACCGGATTTAGAATACATTGCGCACATAGCAGGCCAGCAAAATAGATTAATTATGTTTGTGTAAAGTGAAAGTTTGAATTATTAGAGTTTAAATGATCAAAGTTGTAATTGTCGAGAGTGTACTGTAGCTTAAGTTCAAGCCTGTCAGGAGTGTTAGGAGGCGTAGAATGCGGTCCAACAGGCTCGCCGGACTCGAGTTTGCGACGTCTGCGTTTTTTTTCCCTCGTTTTCCCAGAAACACCTGTCCGGAAGCTCCGTTCCTGTATTGGTAGTGGCGTCCAAGAGCGATAGGCCGGCCGTGCGGCAGGAGTACCCAATTCAGCCCGCCGAGTTCTGCCGAAGGCACGACCTGCCTGCCCCCCAGACATTCTCGTGCCTGGCGACGCCGCCAAGGGACGTCTACGTCAAGCTCGCCACCATGGCCACCTACCCGTAAGTGGCGACATCGCATTAGGCACTTCGCAGAACTTATGTCGTTTAGAACGGCAGAAAGTTGTAGAAGTGTGAACCATTAAGCTACACTAAAACCTCATTATGACAGAGCTGCACCTTGCACGAAACTAAGTTCGCTATATTTGAAAATTTCTTTTATGAAGGAATATTTCTAATATTATTTAGTCAGTTAGAGGGAGACAGAAGGTCAGGTGGGCAGATGAGATTAAGAAGTTTGTGGGTATAAATTGGCAGCAGCAAGCACAGGACCGAGTTAACTGGCAGAACATGGGAGAGGCCTTTGTCCTGCAGTGGACGTAGTCAGACTGATGATGATGATGATGATTTATAACATTGTATCTATTGCTAGACAGTTTTCATTCACTTTGTTGTAACCAATATTTTGTGATATTCATGTTTGTTATATCGAGGTTTGAGCGTAGTTGGCACAAATTTTCAGGAATGAAGAGTGAATAATTGCTGATAAACAAATCTATCGACCCTGTCAGTAACTGTGTTTTTTTTTTTCGTCTGTGGAGTACTTTTTCGTTATTTCCTGCTCTTCATCCTTGAAATAATAGAAAGTTGAGATGGTTGGTAGGGATTCACTATGAAAGTGTGATAAGGCACGACTTCGTGTTGGGGCTTGGCATATCAGTATTATATAGTGGGAACACTTGCATGAGCCAGTCACTTGCATAAATAAGAGTAACTGGAGTATGTAGTTTTTAAATCGGCATTTGAGGCTTAAAACTTCACATGTCATGCGTGATGTGTGTGGCAGTAGGGTGACAATCTAATCGTTGGGAACATTGATACGTTATGTCGGGATAATGAATTCGTCACGAATGATGGCAAGTTGGGAAACAGACGGGGCATGTTCATAGCAGTGATGATACCCTTGTATTTCTTTTCCTTGTATCTCGGTAGCTTTTTGCCATCCACCGTACATCACTGTACCCGCACTTCACACTCAGGCCCGTATTCACTAACCAACTGTATCCTTACCTTTCATTTTCTTTATCATCGATGGGCGCTTACTGTAGATGAAGTGCATAGAAAACATTAAGCAGGGCAAAAGATAACCGAGGTTTATTTGTAAATGTTGCCTTGGTATTTGCTTATTAAGCACATAAAGGAAACAGAAATGGTAGTCAAACCGAGCAATAGGGATAAGCCTGCCTTGTGAATACAGGCCTTAGTAGCCAGTGCTATGCTATTATTAATATTTACGAAGATCGCCTTTCACTGAACATTCGGCTAACGCTGTTAGGGCATTCTCCTGAAGCATTCCTTACGTCAATAGCGGCGCAGTGTTTGTACGAAAATGTGAGCACAGTTATATGCATGGGTTATGTGCATGGATCATTTCCAGTAATTTCCTTCAAGGGTTCCACTAATCAGGGAGAGCATCTGACGTGGCATGGGCATGTTGTGTAAATAGTAGTGCACCAGTGCTGACATTGTGAAAATGGTGTGTGCAAACGTGCAGGAGCCTACGACGGTTGGTTCACGTGCTGCTAGTGCGGCCCATGGCACCTTGGCTATCGCGATACACCAGGTGGGTGGTGGGAGACTTTAGAAAAAAAAAAAAAAGTGATGCATGCTGGGTTAGCTTGTGTCTTTGGGAGGTTTCTCTTTTTGTGTGTGTGTGTCGTACTTTTTTGGGGAAAGCAGGGGGAGAGAGAGCAGAAAAAAAGGGGAGAGAGAAATGTTCAGCTCACATAACACACCGATGCACTTACACACCAAAGCACTGACTTGGGTGGGACCCCCTACCAACGGGCATCACTTGAGGTTGAGCCATGCAGACGTTCCTATGTAAATGAAGCTTTTTTTTTTTCTCCTTCTTTGGAAAAAGCACTGGAACAGACAGGTTACACTTACTTAGCATGGTGTTTTGTCTAATGTCCTCCGGGGTAATACCGTATTTACTCGCATAATCGGCGCACTCGCATAATAGGCGCGCGCACCCCTAGTTTGGTCGCGGAAAATTCGATTTTTTTTAATTCCGCGCATAATAGGCGCACCCCAAACTTGGCCGTGATCAGAAACGACTCTACCCCCCAGCGGTACAGTTGGAACGCGGTCCCCGTACCCTGAAGAAAAAAAAGAAGGCAAATCGACGAGCAAATAAAAAAAATTCGAAGTGCAACGACCTAACCAACGTGTTTGTCGAAATAAAACTTGAAAAAAAAAAAAAGTGTCCATGAGCGAAAAAAAAAAAAACGGCTGTTCTATCAATTACTGATACCCCCCAAATCGCAGCGCTTTTTGGAGGTCACGTGTACAACGCCGGGGGCTCGATCGCCATCACCACCATCAGAGAAAAAGAAAGAAACGCCATTTTGCAAGCGGTGTGCGTATGTTGTGGTCGTGTATTGAACTTTGGTTCCATCATGGGGAAGTACGCGAGCTACACGGCTAGGTTTAAACTGAAGGCAGTGCAGTACGCTCTGGAGCACGGCAACCGGGCTGCAAGCAGGCATTTCGGCGTTAGAGAAACCAGTATTCGGTACTGGAGGGACCAAGAAAAAAAACGAAGAAAAAAAAGACACGACGGGCTTTTCGCGGTGCCAAGACCGGCAGGTATCCGAACGTCGAAGAGCTACTGGTCCGGCATATACGGGAGCTACGACAAGACGGCTGTGCTGTGTCGTTGGATATTGTGCAGACTGGGGCGCGCAGAATAGCCCGAGCGCAGGGCATTGAAGCAAAAGAGTTCAAAGCCAGCTCCGGGTGGACAACTCGTTTCATGCGGCGCCATGGCCTCGCACTGCGAAGGCGGACCACCTTGTGCCAGCGCTTGCCCGCAGCATATGAGGACAAAGTGGTGGACTTCCACAGTTTTGTTATATAGCTCCGACAGCAGAAAGACTTCATTTTGTCCCAGATCGGCAATGCTGATCAGACCCCCCTTTGCTTTGATATGCCGTGGAACACGACAGTGGAGGAGAAAGGTGCACGGAGCGTCATCGTCAGAACGTCTGGCGCTGATAAACAACGATGCACCGTAATGCTGGCGGTGACAGCGGATGGGCGTAAGCTACCGCCTTACGTTATTTTTAAATGTAAGACGCTCCCAAAGGCGAAATTCCCTCAAGGCATCTACGTCAGAGTCCAGGAAAAAGGCTCATCAGAGTCCAGGAAAAAGGCGCGGAACTCATGGTGGATTGGGTGAAAACAGTCTGGGGTCGGCGGCCGGGTGGTCTGTTGTTGCCGTCCATGCTTGTCCTGGACAGTTTTCGTGGGCACCTAGGAGACCGCATACGAGATGAGCTAAAGGAGCTGCGCACAGATCTGGCAGTGATTCCGGGCGGCCTCACATCGATACTGCAGCTTTTGGACGTGTCCTTGAATAAACCTTTCAAGGACAATGTTCGAAGGCTGTACACCACCTGGATGGCTGGAGGACAACATCAGCTGACTCCAGGTGGTAAGATTAAGAGGCCGCCTGTGGAAATGCTGTGCGCTTGGATCGTGGAAGCGTGGCAGGCGATCTCCGACGAAGTCGTCAGGAAAAGCTTCAAGAAGACGGGTATCTCGAACGCACTGGATGCGAGTGAGGATGACATGTTGTGGGTTGCGGATGATTCGGACACCGAAAACGAATCCCCGCTCGGCGAGGATGAATGTGTGATCTCCGACTCGGACTCCGAATAGGGAAAAGGAGGAACAGCTACGACTTTTGTGTAAATAAATTTTACGTGTGTGTGTGCAGTTGACGGCTCTCGCTTGTTCATTAAAAGGTACGTAGGTATGTTTGTTTTATGCTGAATTAATTGGTAAACGATAATGTCGCCTTTTACTTGACAAGTGTGTAGATTTAAAGCGCGAGAACCGAGTTCAAAAAATTTTCGAAAATTTTACCTCGCGTAATTGGCGCACCCCTAACTTCGAGCCGGATTTTCTAAAAAAAAAGTGCGCCTATTATGCAAGTAAATACGGTAGCTGGTGTTGCTAGCAGCTGAGTGAGCAGGGGGTTCTTTTAACGCAATAGTGTAAAGAGCCCTTATTTTGTTGGTAGTGAGTGAAAAATTGGTGCGATTTGTGAGCAAAAGTAAAAGATAGGAGCAAATAAATACATAATTAAAAAGAAAAAGCCCTTCAGTTCAAGTGAGAACCAAACCCAGTCTTTCTACGTGGCAAGCAAGCGTTCTCCCACACAGCCACGCCATTGCTTGGAACTTCTTGCTTAAAAAAAATGTAAAGTATCGTATAATGCAAGAAGTCTCCTTGACACATCTAATGATGTGCGGCACAAGCATAGATAGATGAAAGTGCAGGCAGCACCGCAATCACAGCCTGCCATACCCCATTCACAAAGGGGAGCATACTCTTCTGCCCTGTGCATTGGCATCGGATGTGCAGATATTGCTTTCCATTGTTTGCTAACATCCCCCTGTCCTCTTCATGGGTTAAATCTGTGCATTTGTGCAACTCCCCAAGTTTAAAATGCATATTTATACCCCATAAAGTGAACAGGGGGATGGTTGCTGCTGTGGCTCAGTAGGTAGAGCATCGGACGCGCTGTTAGAAGGTCGTAGGTTCAGTCCCTGCAAGTCATCTTTTTCCCCCACTTTCCCGTATTTACTTGATTCTACCGCGCCCTAGATTGTAACGAGCACCCGATTTCCACGACGAAAAAAAAAAAACGTAAGACATCGATTGCAGCGCGCACCCATTTTTCTCGCTGGCCCGCACAATCACAACACTAGAAAAAAACGACTCCTTTCGGGGGCGTCTTCCATTTAAATATGAGGTACGGGCGAAGCTTCTGCCCATCTGACGTGTAACAGAGCATTGCCGTCACTGTAGTTTTACCGTGCACCGATGTCAGCACGCGAACTTGCTTCGCCCCATTCTTCTCGACGGTTGTGGTTCCAGGCATGTTTTAAAGAGGCGTCTGATCCGCATTCCCGATTTGCCCAAGCAAGTAGCCGTTGTTGTGCCGCAAGTTTAGGACGAATCTCTGAAAACTGTGAAGCTTTTCATTGTACTCCTCCGCAAAACTTTTCGCATATGCCCGTTCCCCTTCGGAGGGAAAAGCCTTTCCTCTTCATAAAGTTAGTTAGCCAGCACCTGCTCGCTTTAAACTGGCTCTGCATTAGACCTTTTTCTACGGCTAATTACATAGCCCGCACTAAGAGCAGTTCTGTCGTCACGGGCCGCTGTGCCGCTCGCTGCTCAAGCACATACTTGCCGAGCAGCTTTTTAATTTGCGGAAACCGACCCTGCTGTGGTCCACAGAAGCCTTTGCGTGAAGCTTTGCTGTCAATCTTCTGCTTTTGTTACCGCCAGTCCCGCACGCACGTTTCGGGAACTCCGAACGACCGCGATGCGGCCCCATTTCCGTCCGTTTCTGCACACACGATGACTTTTCTTTTAAAAGCGGCATCGTGGTGCACTCGAGTTTTTGGAGTCGGCCCTTCCACGCCGTCGATGCTAATGCACTACAAGATGACGAACTCCTCAGCACACGTACGAAGTGCCGCACATGGAAAACACGTAGGCAGAAATGGCTGACGCGCCATGCTGACACACGTAGGGGCGGCCATTTTAGAAATGCCGATGGCAATAGATTGACCGTATTCATTTTTTTTTTCGTACTCGATTCTAACGCGCATGCGATTTACGAACTCGCTTAACTGGAAAAAAGGTGCGCGTTAGATTCGAGTAATTACGGTACTTTCTTCTCGTTTACATCATATGTAGTTACAGTTGAACCCCTTTATAAAAGACACTGGTGCTGCAGACAAATGCATGTTAGGGACACCAGTGTGCCTACACCAAAACACGGGTGAATAAGAAACTGGATGCGTAATGCCCTGCTTATAAAACACAAGAATTGCTCTCCAGTCCATGTCTTCTATGAAGTGGCTCAACTGTGCTACAAAATAACATCCCCTATACTTTCCTTGGCTTTCTTGTCTGTTAGTTCCAATTACATTGTTTCTGTTGCGTGTGACATTGATAGTGTGTACTGTTGAGGAAGCTTATGCACAATGCATTCTTTCCTCTTTCCATTCCCACAGTCGACTTGTGTCGGCCGAGCCTTCGGCTTGGGTGGGCGCCGGCGTCGGAGCTGCGGCAGCGGCGCTCGTTGGAGTACTTTTGATTCGTGTGCTGCGGGCATCAACAAGAGACAGGTTAGTAATAACGTGGAGCCCTGGGATTAGCGTGTAAACTAGGCATGTGCAGACATTCGAGCACTGCGAATATTCAGACAGATATTTCTGTGTTCGAATTTGGTCCGACATGAATTTAAAAGATCCAAAATTTCAAAGTACTATTCAAAATGAACAAATAGACACATGTAAACTAGATCTGTGCAAATTGCAAAATTTTGGGTGCGAAGCGAATTTGAATATTGAAGTGTGAATGTGAATTGACTATTTCCTGAATATTTCAAAGTATTTCTAAAATATTTTTCAAATACGTCAAAGTGGAATTGCAGAAATTGTTTGGTTGTTTTCATCACCACACCCACAACTAGCCTTTGGCTATGGGTCCAACGAGTTTTTGGTAACATAGCGTGTTGTAAACACTTGCGAATATCGAATTCAAAGTTGTTTGATAATATGGTGGTTGTTGTATAATATTATGTCGTTAATTTCTTTGTTGCAGGTAACAGCAGTTTCAGTCGCACCACTGCCATCGTCTTCAGTCCTCGTCGAAGTCAAGAGCAGCTTCTCTTTTTTTCCTGCTTTTTTTTTTAGTAGGTTCTACTTGAACTTTGACCCTAACTTGTGCCAGGGGCCAAGAGTGCCTTGGTGCTGCTAGGGCCATGTTGCATACATATTAAAAAAAAAAGAGAGAGAGTTTCTAGACATTTTCTGGCCCCTGTTTTCTTTCGTGGTGTTCATGTAGTGGGGTCCGCATTTGGTGGGAAAACAGCTTATCAAGTATTCTTCCAAAAATAGCAAGAATACTCTAGATTATTGTACTCTTTCATCAAAATGTGCATTCAAGCCTTGTTATAACAAAATTGCAGCTAGCACAAAAGTGTTTCCCTTATATCCAAACTTTTTTATAAACGTATTTTTGTTACTTTTTAGCAACTTTTGTTTGTTTGCTGTAGTACCTGATAATTTGTTTCAACCTGTGATTCATTATATCAAGCTTTGAATGTGCTTGCTTAATTAAAACAACATGTCGAACTCATTTCTTACATCTTAAATTCAAGGAAATTCGGAAGTTGTGTTCCTTCAGACGATAAATACAATTTTGGGCAGATTAAATGTTCACAATACTGAACACCTCTTTATTTAACGTTGCTACACTATTACAGTGGCTGAAAGTCCAAGAAGAAGTACTTATGTTAACGTTTCGTAATACTCTCAACAACAAAAGCAGCATGATTTATTTGATTTTACGCTTATTAGCGAAGCCTTGTGTTTCGGAAGTCGGCTGTCCAGATTTTTATGAGAAGCACTGGAACGTGGTCTGCATTGCTTGGCCAATGTCCTCGATATACTCTAAATGTCACGCTTAAGGTAGCAGTACCTGCTATAATACAAATGTAAAAAATCACACAAGAACAAAGGTGTCCTAAAAAGAAAAAAAAATGGCACTCTAATAATAATATCAGGGGTTTTACATCCCAAAACAAAATGGTTTGAAGGCACACCTTGGTGGAGGGCTCTGGAAATTTTCACCATCTGGTGTTGTTTATCATGCATTGACGTCGCTCAGTACACGGGCCTACAACATTTGCCTTTGTCGAAATGAAACCGCCAGGGCAGAGATCGAACCTGTGACGTACGGGTCGGCAGCAAAGCATTGTCACGACTACGCCACCACGGAAGATCAATTTGCAGTCTTTTTAAGTTCCTCCAGATCTTAAAAATTGATGTTAGAAGCACGGTTCTGCAAGTTGTGGAAAAGAGAGTAACCGATTACAATTCCGTTGCCTAGAAAATGTGAATATATCAGTTATCTCTTCTGTGAACGCTCGGGAAAGTAATTGAAGGTATCATTGAAATGTAACCAGTTCTTTCTACATTGCTTCTCACCAAATTTTTGTCAGCTTTGTCTAAATGCAGTAGGGCAATCAAGTTGGCCTGGCTGTCTCACTGCATCTAGTGCACCGCTTGACAACTTACCTTCATTAACGACTACTAATTTTGAATTTTTGCTGCAGTCATCTCTCCTTTATTTTTGAAAGTCTCGACGGCAGTGCTATAAATGCCGTCTAAATGAAAAAGCAATGTTGTAATAGATAGAAATACAGAATGCATAGTGCTGTAATGCTCATATTTTTGTACTCTATGAAGCACATTTACCACAGCACTTAAACATTGATAGTGCACAATGCTTGCATCTTCGTACCCTTAGAAGCACCCATATAATGCGGTTCCTCTGCGGAAAATCTTGGGGTGCATCAATAAGGTCAATGATGCAGCTATACAGGGCACTGTTTCTGGGATTTTTGCGCTACAGCTTGCCGTTACTGGCAAGTACGTGCAAGACGAACATCCGCACTCTCGAAAGTCTGCAAGGACAAGCACTACGCGTGTGCTTAAGATTGCCGCGATGCACCTCAACCTACGGGGCAATCATGATCGCAAGAAAGCATCCAATTCGAACATACATCACCACTGACAATTTGAGAGCCCACATAAGACACCTCTGCCGAGTTCCCGGTCACCATGTTGCAGTGTTGCCACTTCAGAGACCACACGCAATGTTTTCAAAGATTATTTCTGCCCATAGAGAATGCCTTCCTTTTGGCTTCACTCCAGCAACAAGACCAGCGTCACCCCCGTGGTGCCTACAACAACCACAGGTGTGCCTCACTATTCCGGGAATAACGAACAAGAGCCATCATTCAACAGTGGTCCTACAACAGGCGACATTGTCGCTACTCAACGAAAAATACGGCCTGAGGACCCACATTTACACCGATGGATCGGTCTTGGCTGACAGCTCCACAGGTGCTGTTGTCATCCCGGCGTACCAGGTCACTATAAAGCTCAAACTGTCGCATAGGACAACATCCACAGCAGCGGAGCTTGCCGCCTTACGTGCTGCTATACTTTATATCGCGGAAGCGCGACCTCAAAAATGGGCTGTGTTCTGCGACACCAAGGCATCCCTTCAGAGCTTGCAATCAGCTTTACGACAGAGGGAGCATCAACAACTAGTGAATGAAATAAGAGAAGGGATTCACGAAGTTTTATCGAAAGGACATGACTTGGTGTTCCAGTGGTTACCGGGACATTGTGGTATTGTCGGTAATGACCTTGCTGATAATGCTGCCCGATCCGCCCACGCGGACGCCCAGACAACCCCAATTCCATTGTCGAGAACCGACGCTGCAAGGAGCCTTCACTCGTTCGCTAACACCATGTCGGAAACTTGGCTGAGTGACCCCAGTGTCAGGAACCGCCGCCTACACAAATTGGACCCATCGAGAAAGCTTCAAGTTCCATCGGATTTCTCCCGCCAGGATGCAACTTTACTGTGCCGCCTGTGGTTAGGAGTAGCTTTTACAAAGGCGTACTCCTTTCGCATAGGAATGGCGGATAGCTCCCGATGTGAATCGTGCGACACTGACGAGACAATAGAACATCTACTGTGTTCATGTGAACGTTTTGCGAGCGTACGCAACTTGCTATGCGAAACGTTAGAGACACTAGACAGTAGACCTTTTTCCGAAGAGAAGATACTTGGCTCATGGCTCTACGCGTCGCTGGCCAGCAAAGCGACGCGGGCATTGCTAAGTTTTCTAAAGACGACCGGACTACGCGACCGCTTATAAGCGTGCAATGGACAAGGTCACATCTACACACACGTTGCCCTTCACTTCTCTCTCTCTTCTCCTTTAATCCCCTCACCCCTTCCCCCAGTGCAGGGTAGCAAACCGGACGTGTGTCTGGTTGACCTCCCTGCCTTTCATTTCTTCCCTTCCTCCTCCTCCTAGAAGCACAGCTACCACTGCACTTTATTGTTGCTACTACATGGACTGTCTGTGACAAGGCACTTCTAGTAAAACTGACAAAAAGGTGCGACGGTCACAAGAAAGCCCCATTAGCCCTGGTTCGACTAATTGTTCATCAACTTGTGAAGCATTATGATTGAAACAAATACAGGATGTCATTGGCCAGTTTTGTCACAAAAAAATTTAAAGCATACATAATGAATGTATAGCAGGCACATTAGACAACAAAGAGCACTGTGTGTTTAGACTAAATATGTCATTCTGTGCTACAACAAATTGCAAGACAGCTATACTATAGTTGCTGAGAAATTCAGTCGTCGAAATTCATTATTAGTCAACATTTGTTGGGCCAAGTTAGGTGTGACATGTGCTGCATCTTGAGATTGATTACCCAGAAAAGCAATACGAATGCTGCTTAAAAGGACGTGCAAGCTAATGGGGTACTGTAAAATTTCAAAAAACTAAGATGTGTGCCACTTCTTGTTCCTCGGCCATAGTTGTGTTCTATATCATACATGCATAACTATGCCCATATTGTGTTACAAAATGAATGAATCAATCAACTTTAAAGTCCGGCAGTTTTCACTGGGCGAGGTAGGGAAAAGGGGATTAACCCCTGTCCCTCCCCACCCTCCGTCGATTATGATGGCGGTCCCTAAGGTGACTGCTCGAAGTCCTTGGGCCCGAGCGGCATCTTCAGCTTGCCGGACGGCCCAAGTGGTGTGGTCGTGGCATGGCTCAGCAATGTGACATCGAGTTTTTCAATACAGAGCGTGTTCAGCGCATAGTGTAAAAACGAGTATATCCAAGGTTTATGATTTTCACCTGAGTACACGGTACGCATATATGGGAGTAATATGCGTGTGAGCTCCAGATAGTGCGCGCTCGATATCTAAGCACAGAGTAATCCGCATGCTGTTAGAGTGGAGGGAACACACGAGTGTAAAGAAATGTATGCCTGAAAGGAGATACCGCAGTGATACCTCTAAGATATCACTGTGACATCCCTTTGGAGTCAAGCTAGTGCTCAAAGGGAATAAATATCTTTTTTACGCTCGCATATTCCCTTGCATATATGCCCCGAAGTACCATTCCTACCTTTTCTCAACAAATGAACTTTCTTAACAAATAAATGTATGGAAGGAACCAGGTGACGGGACAAGCATAGAGTTTCTCACAAATACTCTATGGGGACAAACATTTGCTCCATAAACGTAATGGACTGACAGCTTTTGTTGAGAAATTAAGGAAACTTGAATGTACACTTGTGCGAGCACGCGCCAGCTCAGCAGCTTACTGCGCAGGCTAGAAATAGTGAACTTTAGAGTGAGTACGCCTGCTACTGTCGTTTGCAACCTGTGGATCTTCTGTAGTCGCATTGGGAAATATGATGCTTCTGTTCCAAAGACAAAACTAAGCGCAGGCTGTTCAAGATTAGCGGTAATCGGATCGGTCGTCTGTCGACACTGTGCCGTATTTAAAGAACCGGCGCATGCTCTTCGGAGCCGCTTGGGGATCCGCTGCGCCGCTGTCCACCGGACTGCGACCCCAGGGAACCGTCCTTTCGCGTCCTTCACTGCGCCTTCAAAGAAGAAAAAAAGTAACAACAGTCCTCTGCTTCAAAAGCCGATTGCGCTGTCCACAGCGCTAGCGAAGTTTTGAGCAAGCATGGTTTACACTTCGAGAGCCTGCGCCGGCCTGGTAATTCATCTTCTCCACGTTTGCCGCAAGCTTTTCTGGGTCACCCTTCGCAGGACCACGTTTGACCCGATCAAGATTCGATGCGAGCGGATCGTATTTCACGGTCTGCTGGAATCTTGAGGAGCGAAGACGTCGTGCTGTGCGTGTTTTGTTGTGATGTATGTAGAGAATTGCTTGCTGCAGCACGAATGAAAGTTCGTTCCGCACGAGTCGCAGTGCTGAGTAGCACGACTCCAGGAGTCAGCAGCTTGCATTCTGCGACTGGAAATCAACAATGTGAACAGAGTATTGCAATACCGGTCAGCGGTTAAGTCTTCAGTTTCACCTTAACGACCCGTGTTGCAACGAGTGCGTCGCTAAACTACCGGACTTTAGTAGCGGTCAACGTGAGCGGCGGACCGGTTCTGCGCGATGTATTTCTCAAGTTAGAGCTTTGCTTCTGCAATCTTTAGGAGGACTCGAGTGCAAGTGCGTCGCACAAGTCTCCAGAGTCGTTTGCGTAAAGCTGAGCATACAATATCGCATAAAATTAACCAATCCCGCGCCGCGCCACGCCTACAGGTTTTCAGAGGTTGCTGGCCCCCTTTTGAGGGTCAGTCACTGCAGACCCTTATCTGTCATTGTCGCCCTTATCTGTTGCTCTCACGGCAAGAAAAGGGGAGTAGTATGCCAGATACGTGGTGCCCGCAAAGATGTGTTCTTTCAGATGGGATATTTACCTCCGTAAACGACGTCCTATTCTCTTCCAGCTGGCGCAGCGGCTGTTGATCCAATCTCGCTCCCTACATGTATCACCACTGTCCAGCGCGGCAGCGCAGGTAAAGTATGTCTGAAATTTTTAATTAGCCCAACCACAATGTGGTTTCAGTTTGCGCGTCAGTGACGATCGTGTGATGTTTTATTTTGATCAAAAATATGACCTCCTGTCACGTTCTTGTTATTTAAAACGTGGTAACTTTAGATTTTCTGTCTTTTAGGGGTTACTCGCTTGCCCTCTTATGTGGGCTTTTCATTCTGCATATTCTAATGGAAAGTAAAATGTGGCTTTCCTACCCAGAGACTCCTTGTACGAATGATATAGAGCAAAAAGCGTGTCCCAGACGACTGGCTTGTCGCGAAGGTCGTGCCAACGCATAAGGGTGGAGACCAACAAAAGGTGGAAAATTACCGTCCAATTTCCCTCACCTGTGTATGCTGCAAGCTTTTAGAGCACATTATATCCAAAGCTATGTATACGTATCTTGAGGGCACAAAAACATTTTTTCCTAATCAGCATGGTTTTCGGCAGAATTTATGCACTGTAACCCAATTAATAGAAACAGTCGATGACTTCACGCGTGCCTTAAATAATAGTGTTCAGATTGACGCAATATGTCTCGACTTCTCCAAAGCCTTTGACAAGGTTCCTCACAGGGAGTTAATAAGTTAGCACACTTAGGCATAAATTATAACATAATACAGTGAATAAGTGCGTACCTGACAGGCAGAACACAATATGTAGAAATAAACGGCTTCAAATCTGAGTTATTAAGCGTTACCTCAGGGGTACCGCAAGGTTCAGTTTTAGGACCGATATTATTCTTAACTTACATAAATGACATTTCATGCGGCATAGATAGAAGTACTACAGTGCGACTTTTTGCAGACAACTGCCTAATTTATAAAGAAATACACAGTGAAGCTGACTAAAAAACGTTTATTGATATTCTTGATGCTGTCAGTAATTGGTGCACTGAATCTAAAATGGAAATAAAACAAACTAAAACAGTTGTTTTGCGCATCACAAACAAAAGTAAGCGTGTCTTCTATTCCAATTACACTTATGTTCTACCCGCCTGTCTACCGTCAATGAAATAAAATATTTAGGTGTAACAATATCCAGTAATCTAAATTGGAGGACCCATTTGGAAAACATTTGTGCGGTGGCGGAGAGAGAACTATGGTACTTGCGAAGAAAATTAAGACTTGCTACGACTCCCGTTAAGTTAGCAGCGTATCTTGCGTATATTCGGCCAACATTGGAATATGCCAGCATTGTGTGGGATCCCTTGGAAATCGGCCTCATTAATATGCTAGAAAGAGTACAAAGGCGAGCTGCCAGGTTTATTTCAAAGTACTCCTCGACTGAGTCAGTAACAGGAATGCTACGCTCTCTTCAACTGCCCACTTTAGCTGAACGACGGCAATTGGCAAGGATGAAGTTCTTGTTTTTATTGTCAAAAAATAAATTAAACATAAACACAACAAAATACTTAACGCCACGCCGCGGAAGAAACATAAGAAGTGTAAACGATTACACATACAAAGTGCCACAACAGCTTGTCAATGTATATGCGAATTCATTTTTTCCAAAAACAATTCGTCAGTGGAATGCTTTGCCATTACCACTGGTTTATTGTAATTCACTGAAAAAAATTTTAGGAAGGGTTCAAAGATATTTTTTTGTAAGCATGGTCTACTTTGTTAATTCATTGCAGTTTATTTGTATGCTTACGACAGCGCTGTTTTTCCTTCAGCCTCAATGTCGGTGTTTCCAATGTATGTCATGTATCATTGCCAAGTTCAAGTGTTGCTGTTTAAATTGCTGTATGATTTGAATGTATTGATGTTTGTCATTCTTAGTATGTCCCACCCCTGTAACAGCCGAAAGGCTAACAGTATTTGGAAAATAAATAAATAAATATCAGCCGCACCTGATAGAATTTTGATAGCGTTGATATCAAGGCTATCAAAAATTAAACAGTTGACATGTGACAACTGTTTATTTTTGTATGCAAGCTAAAGTCAAGATGCCAGAATTTTCTGTAATTCAGAACGTATTGTCCATTTCTGCCATAACTATAGCTCTGTAAGATCAGCAAAGCAATCCTAAAGCTTGAGAAACACAATTGTCTTGGACATCGGTTTAAGTTACTTGTCTAAATTCAAGTACATTGGGAAAGTGTGGACACTTTTACAATCTTTCAGAGGTAACCAAATTCTAAAAGGAATAATATTGACTGCTGTTGCCTTGATGAAAGTTGGTTGTAATGCAAAAATAACAGCTTGACCTTTCGACATTCATTTTACAAGTTGGAAGTTTTCTGAGAAGGGTACTTTTTCTTGCATATTGTAGATCGCCTGAAATCGGAGTGCTATCGTAAATGAATTTAGTTTTGTTGTAAAATTCGTAACATTCTCTTGAGCCAATTGTCACAGTTAGATATTTTAATTTTTATTGGATGTCCTGTAATTTGTTCCAGGTTGCCATCAGCCGGTTTGAATCTGATCGCTACCTGCCTTATGAAAAACTTGAAAAGAATTTGCAAGTTGTTCGAAAAAGGTATGTGATGTTGGTGATGGGTAGTCGCTTGGCAACCAATTTGCTATTTTGCGGCAGTCAAAGAATCTGCTGAAAAATTCTTGTCAAGGGGCTCAACCGTGTAAAGCTAGTAGACTGTGAAGTCACGAAAAGCTCAGAGCAAACTAACAGCTCTGCTTAATGGAATGCAGAAAGAATTGGGGAGTCAAAAATTAAAGTGAACGAAAAAGTAGCTTACCGTGTCTTCCACAATATGCTTAACCATTAATCAACTGCAGTGGTCATAGTTCCACCTGCTACATCTTGTGTATTAGTGCATGTATTTAAAATTGGCCCTGGCAATGTGGGCCAGTGCTATGTGTGGCCATAACGACAAATATCAAATCGCCATTTAACTGCAAGCATTGCATAACATGCCTGCGTTAAAAGTGCGAGACCGGTTTGAGAACGTAAGCTGCAAGTGTAGAGCTTCTTGTCTCTAAGCTGCTGGAATGTTCGACCGCTTTGTGCTGTAGTGTAGGGGGTCCTATTTTAAATACTGCTAAATTTTGGGGATATGTGAATGCTTTGCTGAATGTACACTGCAGAAGTTTGCCGTATTCTCGAATCTCGTAATGGCATTTTAAACTGGTCAAAGCTGACGAGACGGCGAATCGGACAGCGTCTCGAGTGGCGCTCGTCAATTCCCAGACACAATGTCGTGCCCCCTTTTTGAACTGATCTTTTAGCACCTATCAATGCGATTCAGAGCTAACGCCTGTCACGCAGGCTGAATCGGCCACTGACCCTCTCCGAGAAGATTCTCTACTCCCACCTGGATCAGCCCCAGGAGCAGGAGATTGAACGTGGCAAGAGCTACTTGCGGCTGCGACCAGACCGGGTTGCCATGCAGGACGCCACTGCACAGGTGTGGGATGTCGCTTTTGATTTTACTTTGATAGCTAGGACCTTTTCCATTTAAATGTGAGTAAAGCCAGTAAAAACTAAACGAGGATGAAGGTGAATTCCAGGGGACACTGTCGCCGTACTTGCAATAAATTTATTGATGCATCCATGTATACTTAAACACCTTATCCTGCACGCACGCTACAATCTGAAGCCTGTAATCCGCTGGATAATCAGCCACACGTTGAATCGGCCACTTTTCAGGTGTGGCTCATTATTGGGCAGATCAAAGGCTTAATAATTAAGCCTTGTTACATAATGCTATCTGTGTAGGCCAGTTTATCATCTTTATTTACCCTGGTGCTATTCTTTTAAAAATTTTACAAATGGCACTATGAACTAGTAGTAGTGTTGCAAGGTCACTTTTTTATCATACTCTTTCTTTCTGCATGAAATAATGGAAATCAACTTGATTTGATTGTCATCGTCGTAGCGAGTGTTGGCAAGATGTGGGCCTGTGCATGTGGGAAGCGATAACTGCAATTATTTATCATTCTGTGGGTTCTCTGATCTCTTTTCCAGATGGCCATGCTCCAGTTTATCTCGAGCGGCCTGAAAAGGGTGAGCGGGCATTTTTTTTTTTATGCGAGAGGTGGCTGTTAACCTTTCTCGAAACCCAGATAGCGGCAGTGCATGAAAGCAAAAAATACTGGGCTGTGTCAGTAGTGCCTCGTGGAAAAGCGGTGTTCAACGATTTTTTTTTTTTTTCGGACGTGTCTTTACTAGTCAGAGCTTTTTTTTGTTGCCGACTAGTGGCTGGCATAAAGTAGCCACTGCTTGCAAGTGACCCTACTAGTCTCTTTAATACCATGCTGACTTCTTCACTTCTTCTCATGGCCCATTGGCCGAGTGTTAGGTGAATTTTTTTTTCAATGTTTCTTCGAAATACTTCTCGTGTAAACTCGGAACAGCTAATACAACAAACTTAATTATGGAATATTAGTGTTGAAGTCTTTAAAAGGATGAATTCCGCTCAATATTCTTTGAACAAGAAAGAGGCAACATGTGTGAATGAGACACGGTTTTTCTGTTAACTGATCAGCAAATTGAAACAATGCTTCATTGTCAAGAAGTTCATGAGTAGCAGACTTGATGAAGATAAATTGTCTGGTGGGTGCAAGGAGGAATAGTCATTACACTGCTAACTTAGTTTAGTGTATAAATTGTCAGCATCTATCGATATGGTGTCGGGGTGCTTGCATTTTTGTTTTCACTGAACTGTTATAAAGAAGTTATGTTGACTGGCCGAGTGCTGTGCTGGGATTATCTTGGGGGTCATTGGGTCAATAGGAAGGGTGCTGATGTTATTTTTGCTAGTATATGTGATGCTCACAAGTGTATTAATCAAGGGCTTAGAGATACCGATGCATGAACAAGAATAATGTTGGTGTGTTATTCACTCTGGATTGCATGGAGAATTTTCACGTTATAACTTCTCCCAAAAAAACAAACACGGCATCTTTTGCTAGTCAGTGCACTGCACTAGAAAAAGCAGTTTTTTTTCTAAAAGTCCTTGTTTGCAAAAAAAAAATCCCATTTCTTAATTTACATCAAGAATTGAATATAAAACAATTATGTAGCATGCATTGTTTCTGGACTTTGCATAGTAAAGGAGAGCGGATTGGACCTCATGGAGCTAAGGGCTGTAGATGTGCTTAGTTAGTAATGAATTGAGCTGCAGGTTTATTTATTTCGTTTAGTCCTCATTTAGTGTTTAACATAGGACATTCAAAACATTCACGTTCCATACCCCTCGAAAATCTGTCCCAATTGTTAGACACAACGAAATGAATCCAGCTGACGATTGGGCCAGGGTAAGCATAGGAGCCATTGATTGTAGTCTTTAGTGTAGTAGTGATGACGTAAATTAAGATGAAATAAAGTGAATGAAAAATAACCCTTCCCATCGGCAGAGTTCAAACCCACAACCTCAGAATTACGCAAAGCCCCTCAATTTGGCCCATTAAGAAAATCCCCTTTCTTCTGCCAATAAGAATTGTCGTGTTAAGTTATTATCATTTTTTTAGTTCAGTAACAAACACATAACTGTTCCTACAAAAATGTTTCTAATAAAGCGTGCGTAAAGCTGACACATTGCCAGCTAATGTAGCGTTTCCCATTTTTCCTTCAGGTGGCAGTTCCGTCAACAATTCACTGCGATCACTTGATTGAAGCTCAAGTGGGAGGGGCCAAGGACTTGGCAAGAGCCAAGGTGGGGTGTTGCCTTGTTCAATTTGCTTGTTTATCCCAATTTATACTTCTTTCTTTACTATCTTCGAAACACCGCAGGTGTACGTGCACAATTGGCTTCAATCATGCTGCTTCAACAAAATTGCAGCACAGGCCTTGCAGCATGCTTATACTAAATGCACATGTACTCGCCAAGCATTACGCTTCAGGGCAAGTCTCTAACCGGAAAAATAAAAAGAAAAAAAAAAGAGACAAAGGAAAAGAGAAATGTAAAGAGTATACGAAAACATTGTGAGTAAGCCTAAATGCTCTGCTGTTTGATTTAATCTTCAAACTGTGTGGCCGTGTGTTGGCCTTACGGTCACACAGCGGCAGCCAGACACCCTTTCCCGTCTTTTCTGTGAAGTCTTACTGCATTCTGTGCGAGAAAGGGAAGTTGTTCGAGGGTGCACCACCGAGCTGTGGAGGCTGCACAATCACAGAAATACTTATAGTTGTTGTTTCTTCTTCAGAAGCTCATTACTCTCTTCTCTGTGCCGATTTCTATGCGCCCGTGTCTCGCACAGCAGCTGCATTTTAAAGCTGTAACTAGGTTATAAGACAGTTTTTCAAGTACCACTCATTGGCGGGGCAGGCGATCGTAAAGAAAGCTTCACTCTGAAAGAAACCTCATGGGTCTACCAATAATATTTTCTTCTGTCTGCGTTCCCTGTGCTAGGAGCTGAACAAGGAAGTTTACAACTTCCTAAGCTCGGCGGGCAGCAAGTACGGCGTGGGATTCTGGAAACCCGGCAGCGGGATCATTCACCAAGTGAGTCGCGCGTCAGTCTGTGCAACTGAACATGCATGTTTCCTAGATGTACAAAACATCGTTTGTTCCATCCTTCTTTATTGCTGTCTTTCTCACGTTGGTACGTCAGTAACTTCATGTTGTCACACACTATATATAAAGATAAAGAAAGGGTAACAAGGGTGTCTTCTTATCCTTCAACAGTATTTTCATTCTCTTGTGTGCCTTTCCTTGCATTATTGCTGTGCATTCGACATCGCCTACTCATGGGCAGCATGCGCGTTATAAGCTTTATTTGTTCTTTAAGCATGCAACGCTTGATAACAATTTTCTGGCCATTTACGCGAATGTCGAATAGTGCAGCTAACGGACCTCTCAAGTTGAGGACCAAGCGCTTGCAAATGTGCCGTGGAGTGAACGACGTCTGTGGCTTACGAGCATTTTCAGTTCAAGCGTTCAAACGTGGCCGGTTTAAGAAAACAAGTTTCGGGGGGCCGTCTTACCTTTTGCAGTAATGTGGAAAATACATAGACAAAACTCCAAAGTTATTTGACGAGTTTCAGCTGACATACTATTAAAGAAAGAAACTGGACTTACACAGTTCATGTGACGAGGACAGACGACTGTAGGTCAGTTAGGGCAGTAGAATGGATTGCAAAAGATGAAAAGTAGGACCCAGGATGGTAAAGGGTTACATGAAGAGATGAAATTAATAAATTTGGAGACGTAAATTGGTATCGGCTCATGTGCTACAAGTTTGTATCTGATACAATTGGGAGGCTTCAATCCTGCGTGGACATAGAATAAGCTCACGGGATTATGGTGATGATTGAATTCAGTGTTACATTGTCCTGTGCCTCAATCACATTTGCCCTACTTTTATGCAAGTTTCATAATATTTTATTTTCCTGCCACCAGATCATTTTGGAGAACTATGCGTTTCCTGGCGTTCTCCTCATCGGCACGGACAGTCATACGCCAAACGGAGGTAAGTTGGGACCACTTCTTATTTCTGAATACTAGCACAACTTCTTTGGTTTTTTAGACTTGCTCAACAGTGTGCATAACGGTTGATCAACAGCGTTAAATGCTTACCTACTTCGTCTCTTTCATACGCAAGTTATTCAATGATTGGCCCTCGCATGCGCTTCCGCTACTATTGACATGCGAGGCCTCAACCTAGACACATTTTTTCCTGAATGCATCTGGATGAAATGATGCATTCATTAAATTGGGGCAGGTGTTTACGATCTCGTTCATAAAAAGAAATATGAGGAGGTGATTGTTTGACCGACAACCTTATATGCTCCCTAATTTCTGGTTAACACAGCCATCCTTGCACCCTATGTAGGAACAATGGCAACTGTTTGATTTTAACAGGTGGCCTCGGTGGCCTGTGTATTGGCGTGGGTGGCGCCGACGCCGTCGACGTCATGGCCGACATTCCGTGGGAGCTCAAGTGCCCCAATGTCATCGGTGTCAAGCTGACTGGACAGATGTCTGGCTGGACGTCAGCCAAAGGCAAGTTGCTTGTTAGTATAAACAGATTCCAAGTGCAAGTACACTCGAACCTCATTTTAGCAAATTTGAATCTTAGATGAAAATAAGTTCGTTATATCAGAAAATTTGTTATAGAGGTTTATTCTTAACACTAATTCTATTGCAAGACTATTTTTCATTTACTTCACTATAACCAATATTTCGTTATATCCGGATTCGTTATGTTGAGGTTTGAGTGTATATAGTTTGGCTGAAGTGATCACCTATGTTCCAGATTGGTGATTGCCTACGTTCCATACCCTGGTATAACGAAATATGGACTATAAAGAAGTAAATGAAAAATAGTCTTGGAAGAGAAAGTGTTAAGAATATACCTTTACAATGCATTTTTGGATACAACAAACTTAATTTCATGTAAGATGCAAGTTTATATAAGTTTATATAATTCTGATTTAAAAAAAATAACACTATAAACGTATGTCATTTTGTGTAAACTTCATCATTGATGCCGTACTCTTGTTTTGTACTTTCACAGCTGTTAAATGTATGCTTCGTGAGAAAAAGTCAGGTCATAAAGACACATTTTTTGCTGTTTCTTTAATGTGTTTTTAAAATTTTGCTTGTCTTTCTTGGTCTTTTGCTATGGTACTTACAAACTAAAAAATATGAAGTAACTTTATGGAGAAGCTATGTGATAAGTGATTTTTCACTGCAACACATGCCATGTCGTCACCAACCATAGACCATGTTCATGTCCTCTCGTGAATGACCTAACATTTCTCTGTTGCTGCTTGCTCGTGCAGATGTCATTTTGAAGGTGGCCGGCATCCTGACTGTCAAAGGTGGAACCGGAGCCATCGTCGAGTACTTTGGCCCCGGCGTCGAGTCCATCTCGTGCACGGGTGAGTTCAGGAAAAGCGAAGCGCTCTGGCCGTTGATCAATTGGTAGTTTAAATAAGGGTGCAAGTCTGCTAAACTATCCTTGCTATCACTGCTGTTTGCAGGGACGTTGAAATGATGCAGTGAATGGGTCGGGATAGATAAATTGTTCTCCGAAAATTCTAATGTTGCTATTTTCACTGTCACAGCTTTAATGGAGGAGAAAATTGAAGTCAAATGTTCATTTTCAAATTTTCATTTTCAAATTTCGTGCCTATATCTCTGGGCATCACGTCACAGATTTCAAAGTGTATTCTTGGTATTTTGGCAACATTGGCTCAGTGAAACTTCTTGAAACTTGGTGTGAGAAGTCTATGGCCCCCTCAAAGGACAGTGCACTCAATTTTTTTGATGAGGAAGCACGCAGGTACTAATAGATGCCATCAAAGTTTATGACATCATGACATTTGGTTTGGCGTCATAATGTTGAGGTGGCATCTCCGTACTCGGCCATGTCAGTGCATGCTAAAAAACACCAGGTTGTCAAAATTTCCAGACCCCTCCACTGCGGCATCTCTCATAATCATATCATGGTTGTGGGACGTAAAATCCCAGATAGTATAATTAATGAGGCAGTGCCATCTTCTTTTTATTTTGCGTGTTTTCTTGCTTACAAGGTGTCTTCTTTTGTCAGGCATAGTAATTTTAAATTTACCAATATGGAACCCACGCACATAAAACATGAATAGGTGATGTAGAAATCCGTTGCTGACTAATAACTTGAACAGCCAACTCGCAATGCTGACACTAAATTTCTTGTGTCAGGTCAATTGAAATCTCAGATGTATATTAGTACAGCATGATGTTTGGTAATTTGGCCTCTATGCACATGACTGCTAGCCCAATCAGCTGCAGAGATACCAGAGTATAGGTTTTGATAGTCATGGTTCTTGGAGGTGTTGCCAAAACATATCAGACGCAGGTATACTATTTCATTGGTGTAATCAAGAGCACGTTACTTGCCTCTGCCGATTAGAGAATAAATAAACTGATTTTTCATTGCAGGTATGGGCACAATCTGCAACATGGGCGCCGAGATCGGCGCCACGACGTCGGTGTTTCCGTACAACAGCCGAATGAAGGACTATCTTGTGGCAACCAACCGAAAAGGTGAGCAATTTTTGTGCGACTGCAAGCGTAGCCATTTACATCTGTTTCTTCACTCGGTCCATGATTCTTTGATGTCTTTACATGTCAAGGTGTCGAAAGTTTAAGGGAGAACTAACGAGGGGTGTGCAATATCAGCATGGTGAATTTAATATCAGTCTGGGGACAGGCTGTGCTAAGATGCGTAGCATGAGCTTTCAAAAGCACGGGCATTTAGAGTAAATGGAAACATTAACCAGTCAACGCTCAAGGCACAGCTTAACCTTGTTATAACAAACATTGATAAAGGGAATGATTGGTTATAGCAAACTAAATACGAACCTTGGCTGGTCTCGCTTCATTTATTTTTTTTATAACGAAACAGAAAATGTGACAACTGCCACGGTAACGACATTAACGAAGAAATTTTTGGTTTCCGGTTGGCTCGGAACTCAAAAGCTGGAACAGAAAGCAAAATAAATGTTCAAAGATGAGTCGCAACAGCATTTCTTAGTCACTTAAAAAAAGTTTCAGAAACTTCAGTCATCCAGCGCACAAAAGTGGCATGCATTTGACTGGCTGTGGCACTGTAAATACGTGACGGGAAAATTTTGGAAGCCGATATTGCCCCAATACTTTGTCGTTATGTTACCACCTCATTACACGTGCGAGTGCTGCCTTGCAGATTGCTGCCTTCCAGGCGCAGTTTTCGCAGTCTCTTCACATTGAGAGCACCACTTGTTGAAGAGCATACAAGCCGAACAATCATGCCTGCCGAGCTAACGCCCGTGCGAGCAGTCGCAACCGTGCCTTTAGAGTCAAAAGTTCACAGCTGCTGCTTCATTTCTGTGTTGTGTCTTTTAGATCTATGTTCATTGTGCTTCCCCATCACTCAAACTTTGTATTTATGACTGCAGAGATCGGGGCTGCTGCTGAGGCCCACAAGGAGCTGCTCACTCCGGACAGTGGCTGCAAGTACGACCAGGTCATCGAGATCAACCTGAACGAGGTCAGCCACGTGGTGTGACGTGCACCTTATTGCAAGACTTGTTGCAGGTGCCAGGACATGCTTGGCATTGTAGTTAACTGCTTCAGTTAACTTAATCGCTTACAATGCGAGTTGACCAGTTCAAAGTAAGAAAACAACTTGCCCGTAAGTTTACAGGCAAAATCGTAATGGTGAAAAAAAAATAGCGTCCCTCCAGTTTCGATGTTCCAGGGGAAATGAAAGTGCATAGAATTTATCTTCATGGAATGCACATTTATTTGACATAAAGGTTCATTATCAATATTGTCAGACAGGTATACACGAAAAAATATTATCCCGAGTGCTGTACATTGGAACTGATATGGTGCTTTTGTTCAATTAATCTGCTCTGCAACAATTACAAATGATGACCCTTGTGTTTACCTACTACTTTTGCCATTTAACTTTTCAATGTGGGCAGTTCGTTTCGACGCTAAAAATATGTAACGTAGATTTGCTGCCACTAGCTTGGCATATTAAGAAATTGATATGTCGCTGAATAACATCATATCTTCTTCGTGGAAGTAATCTCGGGATCACTTTTGCAGTGGCGGTGACTCTGGTAGTTGGGCTGTTTGAATGTTCTTATCCCATCAAGCTCGCAGATAGCTTTTGGACCATTCGTAGAAGCAAACATTCACGAACAATTACAGTAATGTCTAATGTGAACTCTGATCGCAGCTGCTTAGGCATTTTGATTTTGCAATAAGTTAAGAAAATGTGCGTGCTTCAAGGCGATGTGGCACGGCATCAGTAGTAGTATGAAATGCCCGGTTTTCATGTCAACGTAAGGTACAGAAACTGGCATCGCCAAATTTCGTCACCGCTGGCTGTCGCAAATGCCCCGCCGTATTATAAGGGCCCTCATGAGTCACATAGAACATTCCCTGCACAAAGTGTCTCTCTGACCATTGCATGTTTGCATCTCCTAAGCCTCGCAAGCCAACTCACTGTCTCGTGCTCGTGTTTCTTGTGTGCGAGAGGCACTAGAAGTGTAAGCAGGCAGCACGAGGTATTGCAGATGCTGGCCCTCGCGATTGAATACCCCTCCGGGCAGTCTCTACGTCCTGATTCACTCTATCGGTTGCACTGACAATGGCGACAGCACTCAACGCAGGAACGGGCGCCTAAACTGCACAAAAAAATTTTTCGTTTGAACTACATTCAAACCTCGATATAACAAAGTTGCACCATACACAAAAGTAAGTTCGTTATATCTGAAAATTTGTTATGACGGTTTGTTCGTAGCATTGCACTCATGCCTTGGTATAACAAAGTTGGATATAATAAATTATCGATTAAAATGAAGTAAGTGACTAATATGTTTGCTATAGATACAGTGTCACAAATAATTGTTTATAACAAATGTTCGGATATAACAAAGTATTTTCATGGCAGATGTCAGTTTGTTATAATGAGGTTTGAGTGTACAGTAGACTCTCAGTAAATGGAACGTGAAGGGACGAATAAAATATGTTCCATTTAACAGGAGTTCCGTTCGCTGAGAGGTGAACATAGATGTAGAATACAAGCCCGAAACCAGCCGTTGCAGAGGCGATGGTTCTTTTTAAGCAGTAGTTCCGTTTAACAGATTTCCGTTTACTGAGAACCTACTCTATATCTATTGCAAGGCTATTTTTCATTTGCTTCATTATAACTGATATTTTGTTATATCCGGGTTTACTATATCGAAGTGTGTATAGTCGAAGATTCTGGTGAAATCTTCTTCAGTGTGTCTTTGTGCTTTACAATTTTAATACAGCTGGAGCCGCATGTGAACGGGCCTTTCACACCCGACCTGGCCCACCCTATCTCCCAGCTGGGCAAGAGTGCCAAGGCTGCCGGGTGGCCTATCGACATTCGCGTTGGTGAGTGTTGCTCACTCAAGCACGCATGCTACGCTTGCCACCGCCACAAGTGTTGGCACGGGCCTGTGCGGTAAAAGAAAGTATTACATCCACCGTGGCCGAGTGGTGGTTATGGTACTCAGCTGCTGACTTGAATGCTGCAGGTTTGATCACGACCGCAGTGGTCGCATTTTGACGGAGGTGAATGGCTAGAATCTCTCAACTGTGTGATGTCATCTCACGTTAAAGACCAGATGGCTGAAATTTTCGGACCCCTCCGCTATACGACATGCCTCGTAATCATGTGGGGATTTTTCGATGTAAAACTTCAGTTATTATTATGAAAGGAAGCACTGAGCTTCAGAATTATAAGTGCGTTTGTGGCTGCAAATGTTTTCAGAGCGGCGAGGTAGCTAAAATATCTTTGCTGGAAGCAAATATCCAAAATATGGTGTTATCATGCTGGAACAAGCATGATAACACCATAGTGGTGCCACTTACAAAAACAAATTCGCGGCGATATTCCTTCTTTCCACGAACAATTTCCGACTGGAATGAACTACCTCATGACGTCACCAGCATCGCAGCGCCCGACGCATTCTTATCAGCTGCCACTGCCTGTCTGTAGTAAAAGATATCTGGTCGTATGTGCAGATTTCAATTCTTTTTATGATGTTTTTCCACTTCGTGTTAGGAACAAAAATTTGGATTGTATTTTTGATACCGCTCTTGTGTTGCTCCTGTAAACCGAGTATTCATGTTCCACGCAAACCTGTTATGTGGTGATTTTATTTCTGCGCCGTGAAGTATAGTGTTATAAGTGGCTGCAAGTATGAAAATTTGTATCACTCCTGCCTTGGCCACCAAGAGGTGGCTGGCAGTATGCAATAAATAAATAAATAAATAAATAAATAAATGTTTGATGACATCTTTTACATTCGAGATAAGGTAGGTTTATAGCAAAAAGCTGATATCATTATCATTTTTCAAAGAAGGTGCATCCTAAAAGTACTTTTTAGCCACGTCTTGTGGTTGGCATTCTTATTCAACGTGTTTTTGCTGTCGATTAGTAGGATTTTGGGTAGCATCATCACTTGGGGATCGTTTGCATAAAAACAAAGAAAAATCAAGAGCCTATTCTCTTATAGGGAAAACAGGGGCAAGCATAGGTTGGTGTGTGCATGTCTGACCTTTTAGTTTCTTTCTGTTGCATTGCACGATGTTCAAACTTACCATTTATCTTCCTCCATGCCAAGAATCTGACTTTGATGAATGTTCTGAGCAGTGCAACACTTCAGTTGCTACTGGCAACAGCGATGGTCATGCATTCATACCACTCAACAACGAAATTACAAGTGACCCTTAGAAAAGATCAAATTGGCATGTCAGAAATGGCTGATCGCCGAACAGGGCCGCTATCAAGAAAGCACCAGTTATTGGGAAAAGGCACATGCAATTATGCACATAACTGGCACATCTCCGAGAGCGTATTTTTGTACGCTTGCCGCTTTTCGCATACTGCACCATTGCCAGCTATGAGATGGTGTTAGTCGCAACAAGGTTCACTTGGAAGAAAAAAATAAAGAGCAATTTCGCTTTGGCTGGGTTATAGCCTTTGGTGAAAAATATGATATTTGGTGAAAAATATCATATTTACTCAATTGTACTGCACAATTGCACTGTACAAGTAATACGTGTTAGTTCTCATTGCGTCCAGGAAAAGAATAAAAATAAGATGATTGTCTGCATCATTGCACTTATAGGACAACTTGAGTTGCAGTATTCGAATGTAGCCTAAGGGTCTGCTTCACCTAACGAAAATCTGGAGAGAAAAAAAAAAAAAGAAAATCAACGGGCAGCTTTACACTAGGTGTGCCAAGCCTGTAGGAAGTGCGGAGCTGGACGGCCTTCTCCGTTTCGCCTTATTTTTTTATTGTTTCTTTCTCAGTTTATTTGCAAGAGTTTTTTTTACTCTCTTTACCTCTTACTCTCTCCCTCTCTTCATTTCTTACTTGCTTCCTCTTTCTTTATTCCTTTGTTTCTCTTCTTCTGATTCTCTGTTTTCTCTCATTCTTTACAGGCAATGTTTAACTCTCTCCCCTCTATTTTTTTTCCTCGCCCCCACTTTCTTTTCTGCCCCCCTTGGTACGCCAAAATCTCGATACAATGAACCTGGATATAACAAAATGATGGTTATAATGAAGTGAATGAAGAACACTCTTGCAATAGATACATTGCTAGGAATACATCTTTATAACAAATTTTTGGACATAACAAACTTTATTTTGTGTCAGATGGAAGTTTGATTTAATGAGAGTTGACTGTATGTGGCAATATACTGGGCAAAGCTAGCCTTACATCTGAGCAAATATGGTAGCATTGTCGGTGACATTGCAGCCGTTTTGGGTCACAAGAAACTAGCAGAGTATTGCACGTCATTTTCTCTTCCTCCGTCTGTGCAGGCCTGATTGGCAGCTGCACTAACAGCAGTTACGAGGACATGAGTCGCGCCGCCTTCCTGGCCAAGCAGGCGCTAGACCACGGCCTCAAGTCTAAGTGTGCATTCACGGTTACGCCGGGCTCGGAGCAGATTCGGGCAACCATTGAGCGGGATGGCCAGGCCAAGATCTTTGACGAATTCGGCGGCATGGTGTTGGCCAATGCCTGTGGGCCCTGCATTGGTCAGTGGGACAGGTATGTACATAGTATAAGGAGCAGGATCGAAGGATTTTGAGGCTTGATTACTGCGACATAGACGTATTACGCACGAGGCAATACGAGGTGCTCCTTCGTGGCTCAGTGGATAACGCCTCGCACTCGCACAAGGCAATACACTCAAATCTCGGTATAACGAACCCAGATATAACAATGTATTGGTTATTTATAATGAAGTAAATGGAAAACAGTCTTGCTAGATATAGTGTCAGGAATATGTTTTTATAAGGAATTTTCAGTTTAACGAACTTATTTTGTGTAAGATGCAACTTCGTTTTAACAAGGTTTTAGGGTACATCCAAAAAACTCGTGTGTCCCTTGTGCATTCAATTAAAATGACTCGAAGGCAAAAGCATACTATTTTCTCTCTCAGCCAATGTATTGATGGTGCCCCACCACCCTTCAGAAGTTCATTGCTCTTAACGCGGTTTCCATATCGCAGGTACTTGCTTCGCTTCGCAATGACTTTGTGATAGGACCACCTTTGACCGAGTTACGAATATATGCGAGGACGTCGTCAAGCGTGTTACGTCGCGTGATTTCACACCGCAAATTTCGGCGACCTGTGATCTCGTATGTTGACGTCGTCTTGTGTTGATGCTTGGCATCACCGATGCTCGATGTCATTGGACGAGAGACATGCTGCCGGCACGGAATGCCAATGGTCATATTTAAATTTGTTGACGCATTAGGGCTTTTGCCTTATTTGTTCGCCGTAGTCAACATCTTATCTGCTGGATGTTAGATGTGCTGGATAATTCGGATCCCTTCAAGGCACCGCCACCTAGCTTCATGGTGTCAGTGTGTAGTTTAAAGATATTTTTAATTTTGAACACTGAAGCCCTTGCCTGTACTAGATTTTACATGTCAGGCGCAATGCTATGGAATCTAGCGAGACGTCTTGCACCAGATGCATTTGCGCCAAGAAGTAATTTGGTATCATCCATTAGCAGATTCGAAGTACTTCCGGTAGTACTTTTTCTGCTTCATACGGAGCAAGTCTACTCCATTGGCAGATCTTAAGCAGCTTCGTCACGAGATCCACTCCATGGAGCAACAACATCTGGTTCGTGAAAATCGGCGGACCGTAAGTTGTAAGCGCCCCGTGCTTTGAAACGGTGCCAATTTTGGGTGCGCTAACGGACGCCAGTCGTGCCTGTTGCACCTCGCGTCGGAGCTTGCGTTTTGCTAGCGTAGCGTTGCTGTGCTTGATGTGCCCTCTCATGCAAAAAATAAGAGCGTTGCGCATTCCATTCTGACCCTGCCATTTGCTCCAGAGGGAGCACGTATGTCCCATTGGTAGATTCCCTCCTGTTGCTCTCCGCCAGAGCGGAATGCTCCGGCGCAGAGTTCGTTGGTGACTCCGAATCTGCCCATCGATGACACCATCAGTGGTTTTACAACTTGTAATGTGATTTCTTCTTTCGTTTTTAGACTGAGTTTAGAATGAAGATGCTTTGTGCCTTGAAAATAAACTTTGTTTTTATATGGTTGTCGGTATGGTGTTCTGAACTGCTGAGCATCTCTTAGTTTTTGTATTGTGGCCTCCACAATTAGTTGTGTTAACGTGCAGCCGAAACCAATCACAGAGGCCATGTTTACCAGAACAAGATCCTTGTGCGAGGTGCTTGGACTGGCACATTTGTCTAACCGAACTTTTTGCATAGCTTTCTCAGTGTTGTTGCATGCGATGTGTGATGGGCGATGTTTGTTGCATGGTATGTGTCATACGGTGGTTTTGGGACGTTAAACCCCACATAATCAATCAATAAATAAATCGATGTGTGGAGTGGATTACAGTAGAACCTCTATGACACGTTTAAAAATAACAGCAGGAAATAAGTGTACAATATGGGAAAATGTACGATCCGAGTCATGCGATCCAAATCAGGTCAACTTAATTTTGGCGATTCCAAGCGTAGGAGCGGGGAAATCGTGATAAGCGGGAATGTATCAACGAGGTTTCACTGTATAAAGAAAACAAAACACTTGACAGCCATCAGTGCGAGACAACTTGTGGTTGACAGGTGGCATTGCAAACAGTTTCATGGATGTGGAAGATAAGTATGCCATAAACAGGTGCTCTTGGTGCAAATTGGTGAAGGACATAGGTGTGTGCACAGTGGGGGAGGTCGCTTTCTCTGTCATCTAAGAGACGGGTGGAGGGGGAGTGCAAAGTCTGCCTAGTACACTGACTTAATAGGTGCGGGGGAGGGGAGCTCTGCCGTGCACCTTCGGTGCCAAACAGTGCGCACGCCTATGGTGAAGGAGTTTGTTCTGAGTGTAGCGCCATTTTGCCGCGATGGTGTTTCTTTTTTTTTTTTCCAGGAAGGACATAAAGAAGGGAGACAAGAACACGATAGTCACGTCGTACAACCGAAACTTTACAAGCCGCAATGACGGAAACCCCTCCACGCACGCGTTTGTGACCTCTCCGGAGCTCGTGACAGCTCTGGCGATCGCCGGCAGGTTGGACTTCAATCCAATGACGGATGAGCTGACAGGTTCCAAAGGTGAGAAAAAGACTGCTGTTGTCCTTTCGTCTAGTGCTTGTACCCGCCGTAGTGGTCTAGTGCCTAAGGCACACGGCTGCTGACCCACAGGTTGCGGGATCGAATCCCGCCTGTGGCTGCTGCATTTCCAATGGAGGGGAACATACTTGAGGCCTGTATGCTTAGATTTACTTGCAGGTTAAAGAACCCTAGGTGATTAAAATTTTCAAAGCCCTCCACTATGGCGTCTTTCATAATCATATGGCGGTTTTGAGATGTTAAACTTCAAAAATTATTATTATCCTCAAACGCTTTTGAAGAACTAATCACTCCTTTACAGTGAACGAGTTCTGTTTTTTTTTTTTATTCGAAGTTTTGGCGTTGATGCACACTATTTAAGCTTCTTTGTTTGAAATTACATATTTGACCAAATTACTACAGTTAAACCAGGATGTAACGAAGCCCCGCCCCGGTGGTCTAGTGGCTAACGTACTCGGCTGCTGGCCTGCAGGCCGCGGGTTCAAATCCTGGCTGCAGCGACTGCATTTCCGATGGAGGCGGAAATGTTGTAGGCCTATGTGCTCAGATATGGGTGCACGTCAAAGAACCCCAGCTGGTCGAAATTTCCGGAGCCCTCACACTACGGCGTCTCTCATAATCATATGGTGGTTTTGGGACGTTGAACCCCTCATATCAATCAAATCAGGATGTAACAAAATCGACAAAATTCTGGAAAAATTCGTTACAAAAGAGATTTTTTTAAATGCAGATTCGGTACAAAAGTTAAAAAAATAAACATATAAATTAAATAAAAGCAGAATTGAAAGCAGAGCTAACCCAGAACACTTATTTAGCGGTAAAAATAGTATTGCGACAGCAATTGTATAAACACTCTCGGTGGGTTTTTGCCATTGCTGCCATGTTTCATAGAAAGTCCGAATTGACAACATGCTTTTGTGCGTGGTAAACTGTACAAGCGGATAAAATCACGCGAGCGCTGCTGAAGCAGAGATCAAGTGAATGGGCCCATCTATCTTCTGGAGAGTGCATACAATAACATCCCCATGCGTGTTGAACTGAAAGGCTATTTCACCTGCTATGTACATTGTGTTAAATTACGGCCTTCCCTTCTTATCTCACTGCAAGGGGTCTGTCATCACTTCTATTGTTACACAAGCAGTCCGCGAAACACTGTTGGCCGAGAGCCGCCGATCTACACTTTTGGGGAATGCCAAAGCAACGACAACCTTTGTACACATCTTCGGCACAGGCGAGAAGTTCAAGCTCGAGCACCCCCGGGGTGACGAGCTGCCGCGCAAGGGTTTCGACCCCGGCGAGGACACGTACCAGGCGCCGCCCGCCGACGGCTCCTCCCTTCGGGTGGACGTCGACCCCAAGAGCCAAAGGCTGCAGCTGCTCTCCCCGTTCCTCAAGTGGGACGGCAAGGACCTCGACGACATGGTCATTCTCATCAAGGTCAAGGGGAAGTGCACCACTGACCACATCAGCGCGGCGGGTCCCTGGCTCAAGTACCGCGGACACCTGGACAATATCTCGAACAACATGTTCATCGGGTGAGGGCTGTCTGTGTGTCCTTTTTCTTGGCTGAGTGGCAACTAAGGAGGAACATGAGTTCTGAAATTTTTCTTTAATTCGTCGATTGCAATGAAACTTCCCGAGTTTATGTATGCAGATTGGATGGTTTCTAAAATATTAAACATTTTATGTGCTTCTTGGGAGCCATAGTTCTGGTCCTGCGAAATCCGCTCCATTACAAGAGCCGGTATTTATAGAGTATGGTGTTTGGTCAGACAAGCTTGTAGTTTGTACTGAGACAGTGAACCACGGAGTAGAAGACCTTTAGCTTTTCATGGTTGGAAGTTGGTGCTTGTATCATTCTCTCCCGTGAGTCATACGTAACCCCCCACCCCCCCTTTTCGTCACAGTGTTCTGGTAGTTATGGGGCTTGACTGGTGATACGCAGATCGCAGGATTAAAGCTCGGGCGTGGCGGTTGCATTTTGGTGGAGGTGACATGCAGGAGGCCCATGTGCATCCCGCCTGGGGCCAAAATTTTCAGAGCCTTCCACTATGATCTCGTAATTGTGCTGTGGTTTTGGGATCCAGAACCGCAACAATTATTGCATTGGAAATCATCTCTATGCTGGTACATTGTTTAACTCTGAGAGTGTCGAGCGCGAAGAGATAACAGTCTTGCCGACAACATTTGTGCTCTCGGTGTCCTCATTTTTTTATGCAAGTTATGACGTACCAGCTCGCCTAACAGTGCATTCTTCTAAGTTGTGCTCACTCTGTTTTTGCTGATTGCAGGGCCATCAGTGAAGAGAGCGGTGAGGCCAACAAGGTCCAAAACCGGGTAACAGGCGAGTGGGGCGGTGTGCCCGACACGGCCCGCAAGTACAAGGTAACAGACAGTTTCGGCTTCATCATTAACATCATGATAATCGCACTGTGTAATACAGCACTTGATAGTCACCTCACCCAGTAGTCTTCAGTTGCTGCTTTTTCATATTTGATCACTCCAGAAAGAAAGGTTAATAATTAAGATCATAATGTAGATTCGTGTCCTGATGAGAAATCATCCAACAGTACATTTCTCTGGTGCCAGTGTTTCGAGACTGCATGCATCAGCAAATATTCTACTACTTCGAATATGCAAACTAATGTTGGCACATTCAAAACAAAAAAACTAGATGTATGTACTTTATATCACTTACCCCCACCCCCCCCTAAAAGGTGGTTTCATTGCACTCCGTGGCTGCCATACCTCAAATCATGTCTCCAAACAAAATACGCTCTACCAGGATGCCACATTTCAAAATTAAGTGTACATATTACTTCTACCGAAATTAATGTTTTTGTTGTATTTTTTTAAAGTTTTAAAGTTGTGTTGAACAAGCTTATTGTAAGGGTCAAGTATAACTAAGTTTAAAACGAGTTATTACACAGGTTATAAGTTGTATTCTACTGCTATTTAACTTTTCTTACTATTCATAGTTGCTTCCACATCTCTACATGCCATAAAAGTGACATTCACAAAAGCCTTGTTCTGATTGTTAAAAGTGTTAAAAGTCAATTGGGTCATGTCAGAACTGGCCATTTTTGGTTATAATGTAGTGACATACACTATTCAAACAATTTTATTTGAAGGTATTTGAATAAATACCCATTCACTTCTAGTTCACTTTAAAGCTCGAATGTACTGTTCGTCCGTCCCCGCACAGCTGTTGATACCAGCTTTACAAGGACGAGTCTTCTTGTAGTGTTGTTGGCTCCAGCGACAGTCCCGTCGCATCGAGCCGCTAACTTTCCTCCCAACCTCTGTCTTGTTAAGTTTGTGTTTTGCGTTTCACGCCATGATGTCTCTCTGTGTTTCACAACAGGCCGAGGGCATCAAGTGGTGCGTGGTGGGCGACGAGAACTACGGTGAGGGCAGCAGCAGAGAGCACGCAGCGCTCGAGCCAAGGCATCTAGGCGGCTACGCCATCATCGTCAAGAGCTTCGCCCGTATCCATGGTGTGTTTTGATTTGGGACCTCCAATTTTTCATCATTTGAGTGGTGACCTTACATTTGTCCTTCACAAATGTTTTGGCATTGCTAGTGCAGGCATCAAAGCACGGCAATAGCAAGTCCACAGGCACTTAACTTTGAACCAATACTGTGCAATTTTGATAGTACGAATCTCAAGGGATGGCGAAAATATGCGCACCACCGTAAGTTTTTCGTTATAAAAAATTTAGTAAATTCTGGTCTCAAAGCATTATGTATGCTCAAAACATTTATTTCCCTAGAAAAATCTTATGTATGTTCCCGAGACGCATGCAAAGGGACCTTGAAGAAATGATGCCGCGAGCACACACGTCAGAGCTTTGCTCGAGGCCGACTGAAAATTTAGTTAATCTAAAGCAGCATTGATAATGATAGCGATTTCATGTGCAGCCGTTGCAGCAAGCAGTAGTTCTGTTTTCAATTGATGTGTGCTGGGTGCCCACCTGCCTCCACAACTGCATCGATGCTAAGATTGCTTTTATCAGGGTTATTTCCGCACAAGTTGTGGCTAGTAGGATGGCGTTAAATCATTGAGCATTGGTGCACGCGTTCCTTCAAGTCATAATCGTGCCAATAGCAACCAGGGTTTCACGCGCAGTTGTTACAGCAAACGGTCGGTCTGTTTTGAATCAGTGTTCACCGGCCACTCGCATGCCTTAAGAATCGCTTTACTGCCATGATCTTGCCGACAAATTTTTTGTCTGCAGCAATAGTGGCAATTAGCACCGTTATGACTCTGTGAGCATCGAACGTTTGTTTACTTTGGTTTTTGTCACCATACATGGTTGTGTAGAAAGTTGTGTAGAAAGTGACTTCGGGGTCGTCAACAGTGGTTGTGGAAAATAATAAGCACTGTTTTGACTCTGCGCAATGACTGCCCACACTTCCGGAGCTTACAAAGTGTGCCACTGTCAGTCGCCGCTCATTGGTGTAAGTGCCCAAGTTTATATCGGCTGTCCTGTCGTGCAAAAGTGCTCGGAACATCCAAGCTTTGGCCCATTGGACACAATGGAATTTGGTGGGGGAGCTTTATGAACCAGTATCAGGCCAAATTCGGTATCGACTGAGTAAGTGTCAGGGAGATTCTATTTCAGTGTCTGGATCCACCGAGTGAGGCTCCAAAACGTGGACATTGCTCACGAGACTGGTCATCTTTCGCAGAGACGAACCTCAAAAAGCAGGGTCTGCTACCACTGACCTTCCAGAATCCCGCCGATTACGACAAGATCAAGTCGGACGACAGGATCTCCCTTCTTGGCCTTAAGGATCTCGCACCTGGCAAGGTGGGCACAGGCTTCTGCACTTGACTGTAGTCTTTTCATGAAAACGACTACTTGCACGTACAGTGCGCGGGTTGCAGCATGTACTCCTCAATCGGACTTGTTGCATTAAAAGAAAAGGCTGTGAATTTCTCGCACCCATGTACTCATACACAGTAGACTCTCATTAGTTCAGACTGAAAATTCATACTTTTGGTTAATTTAAACAAAATTAAATTTCTTGGTTGGCCATCTATTCTTCCAGTGTAATTCAAACTCCATCATTTGGTTAATTCATACTTTTTGCAGTTTTATACCAGGAGATATCTGCTGTTTTCCCTCTACAATTTAAAAATTTGCACGCTTATATAATCCTAAGTCTAAAAATGAAAAATAAGCACCTCAGGCTTTCAAGGAAAAAGGCTTCGCTAGTAAACGAATGTTTAAAATAAAGCACAGGCATAGCAAACCGTGATGCTTCTCAACTGGTATAGAGAGCTTTGTGCCAAAGGCACATACCTATAGCAAAGAAGCAGTTGGCAATTCATTAACAGGTCTGATCAGCAGTAAATGGCCAATAAACTTCTGGACTTTACTCCTCTGCTTTCTGTTCGTTGCATGCAGTTAGGGTTTAAAAACACTTTAAAAAATTTTAAATGGGATAAAATCAATGCCTAATCATAATGTGTGGTGTCACCTCACCTGGAGTCATCCATGTGAGAACTTCTTGATAATTTAAACAAAATTCAGAGGTCTCTTTGAGTTCGAATTAACGGGAGTCTACTGTAGTTTATGTTAAAAAACTACGAGAAGGTGCCACAGTTCCGTCACCAGGAGAGGCAAGTGTGACAAATTATTGTGCAGGGAAATTACCATATACACTCGCATAATGATCGAACTTTTTTTTTCGAAAAATTGACTCCAGCTTCGGGATGCGATCATTACGCGGGGTAAATTTTCTGTGAGAAAATATTCTGAGCACCGGAAACGCAAAAGAGTCGCTAATCAGAATTCTTACGGTAGCTATCATGAACATAACTAAAAATAAAAATAAATTAAGGCTTACCTTTGTAATAAAGTGCACGCATTACGCAGGAGCTACATTCATGGCACACTGCCCTTTTTATTCTTTACCTCTCTGACCCCCTAACATTCATTCAGACTTCGAAGCATCACTGGCGTCAATGTCGTCGCCGCACGATTCTTGTTGGAACCGGCAGTGTCTTCACTGTCTCACAGAGGGTCACCTTCCGTTCCGTCGAGCGCGTTGGAAATGCCAGCGACAGTTCATTCCACCGCATGAAGCGTGTCGTTCAGCTGGAACTGGCGCGGAAGTCCTTTGTGGCTATTCCCAACCTCCGGGAAACTGTGCACGCCTGCGTCCGTATCATGTCTAATGACACTGCATAACCGTCCTTGCGCATGTCCTTCACGTATTCGAGGACTGCCTTTTCAATGTCGGGGAACTTGTCAGATTTGGGTCTGCGGAAAGCCCATCGCGTGCTGTAGTAGCCATGAGCATGTCGCGCTGTTTTTTCCAATATCGGATCCGGATTTCGTTGACGCCGTAATGTCTGCCATCAGTGCGGTTGCCGTGCTCTAGCGCGTAGTCAAGCGCCTTCAGCTTGAACGCGGCAGTAAAGCTCGCATACCGCCCCATGGTGAAACCGCGCTTAACAGACGATCACAAAGCACAAAAAAAAAAAACTCTCAGGAAAAAAAAATTGCTACTAGATGAACACAGGTCGACCAACAGGCGGCCGCCGCTGTAACAGTGTGGGATGTCAAAACAAGCATGGCGGCTGACGGAGCGAAGCCACCACATTTTTTTCCTTCTTTGCGTCAGTTATGGGGGTTGTAAGTACGTTACGCGCGTCAAGACAGTTTCTTCCATCTAAATAAGGAATGCTTTCATTTAAATCACTAAATTTATGGCATTAGCATAGTGATGCCCGCTTTCAGATCACAGAAACAATGATAGGTGCGTTCAGCTAGACTTGGCACGTGACATGTCGATGCGGCAAGTTCAGGGTGCGATCATTACGCGGGAAAAAAAATTGTATTTAGACGACAAAATTTAGGGGTGCGATCATTCCGCGAGTAAATACGGTAGCAGTACACACTGATTTGCTCTTTCCATACTTCAGTAGACTTTGGGACTTTGTCGGAAAGCCTTTGCTTGACTTTGACAATTGTGCTTCAACTTTTTTTTCGTTATTTTAAACTTAATTTTTTAATGATTGCGATAGTGCGAACAGAGGACTAGGACAAGTGTCTCCTTGTTCTAGTCCTCAGTTTGTGCTTCAGCAATAATCGTGACTTGGTCAGTTAGCTCAAGTAGCTATCAGTTTTTGCTAAAGAGTGTCTTCCTCTTTTTCTTTTCTCATTTACAGCCCGTCAAGTGTGAGATCAAGCACAAGGACGGCTCTAAGGAGACCATCACATTGAACCACACCATGAACGCGACGCAGCTGGAGTGGTTCCGGGCTGGAAGTGCGCTCAATCGCATGGCCGAGGTCAAGTAGTGGGACGATGAGCAGCACCGTGTACAGAAGCCAAGCACTGTCTTCCTGAGTGGGCAGAAAAAAAAAAAATAATATGCGGGAGTCTACGGTTTCTTTCCCGGCAACGCAGTCAGCACGATCCCCGATCCAGTCTCAAGCGTCCCGTCGGCACCGTCTTAGCGTAGCACAATTTTTAGCTGCATCTTCAGCGCAAAATGGCACTGCCATTTGATTGTGAACTACTGAATTTCTTTATTCTCTCGCTTGATCCTTTTTAGAGGAAGAACTGTGAGTGATGTCTGTTTGTTTTTTTAAACGTCTAGCGCTTAAGGGCACATCTAGGAAGAGGAACGTAGACAAAAAAATAAAAGGACACTCCTGTGAACATGTTTCCTCAGGTGTCGACTGCACGGATTTTTGTGGCACTTGTGTCCCCTGAAGTTGTCTATCACATGCCTCAGTTGTATGGCATAAAGTACACAGTATATGGTGGTATAATAGCTGAACGGTTTTAGCAGTCTCTGTAGTATCACTCTCTCTTGTGCAAGTGAGTAGTACCATCCTACAGTAGATTCAGAGGCTTCGCCAATCAAAAAGAGTGCTGAGAGTGTCTCAGCTTAGTGTAGCCACACGTCCCGTCTTGTAGTACAGATGGAAAGTACAGATGTGAGCGCTAACGTTTTAGTACTACGAATTCTCATTAGATCGATGAGCCTTGCACTTGTGTGCTTTTTTGCACGTTTTTGTTGAGCAGATTGTTGATACAGCAACCTCCATTCCGGTAAGTCTTCCAGACTTGATGGGATCCCATCATTAATGAATCAGCAAACTCTAAGTTTTGCTGACACCATCACTCTGTAAATCGGGAATTCTTGTATATTGTGCATGGATAAGGGTACCATGTACAGGCTTTCTTGTATGTGCGCTTTTTGGCTTCATGCACGCAAGAAACATGTAAACTTCACTTGTGCAATGTTCATTCTCATAGACATCACATTTAAATTTAAGCCATTTATGAGAGACACCGAAAATCGCTAGAACAATGTAGCAATGACGTAGGAAGGCGCGCCACAGAACATCGAACATGAAGACCAGTATTGTCACTTTAATCCCAACGTGTTACTGTGCGAGCGACTCGGTCAGCATCGGAGTTTTTTTGAGGTTGTGGTTTGTTCATATTAGTAATAAACACTGATCTCAGAAGGCTCTACGTCTAAACTACTGTAGAGAGCAAAAGAAAGAAAAGGGTGATTCTCGACAATTATTGTAATAGTCTCCATGTTCTTTGGTGGTCAATGGGGCTGGCTGTGTCATCAACTCAGCGACAGGGCGAAAGACCCAATCATTGCGGAACAAGTGGCCGTCTCCTTAGTACTCAAGATGGATAACATTGAAGTGATCTACAGTGATTCCATAGCAGCACTACGGGCCTTCGCAAAGGGAATGGTCTCGGAAAAAACGCTGAGAATACTACATGACAAGAACATTACGCATCATCTTCCGAGTTCGTTCCCAGCTCACCTTGGACAAATAAGACTCCCCTTTCAACCTCAATGAAGCAGCACGCGAGGTAGTGCGAGACCTCTCGAACCGCATCTCTCCGGGCATGCATTCTGCCGGTGAAGGGGATAGCTAGAAAATTCTCACTACTTATAACGAGCTCACTAAACATTTCTACCTGTCCAGAAGGATTTTCCCTCCACCTCGCAAAAATCCAACTCTACCCCAAGCAATTTCATTAAGGCTTTTGCAAACCCAGACGTACCCTACTTTGAAAATGTTACACATCATGTACCCTGACCTATACCCAAGTAATCTTTGCCCACATTGTGGGGAAATAGCTTCATTAGAACACATGCTCTGGCAGTGCACCAAATTCGCTCATTTATCGCACATCACCTCTGCCAGATGGGAGGCGGCAATCCGCAGCTCGTCCTTGGCAGATCAGCTCTGGGCTGTCCACCAAGCCCGCGAGGCGTCTGAGGAGCTTGGAATCTCCCCACGTGGGATCGAGCGGCCCGCGACACAGTAGCCTGCGTTTTGGAGGATTTAATAAAGGTTTATCCAATCTAATTTCATATGTTCGTGACATTGTTGCGAAAAAAAAAATTGGCAGATCCCACTTACCGTAGGAATCGATGATATGCGAAGCACAAAGGAAGTTTGATATGGCAGTTTCAAGCCAGCATAATGTTACGAGGTGGACATTTATTATGCCGTACATGACTTCCATGCCATGATTATTATGTTGGCGCTTGGCATTTGTGTTCGTCGTCCATTCACGTGACGTAACACTAAATTTATTAGTGTGAAGCTAGCGAAACGGCTGCGAGCAAGCTATGAGCATAGCACGTAGTCAGGTTTTACACGACACGCATTTTATGATTATCATATGTTCGGACGTGTCCTTTACATTCGCTGTCCATTCACGTCACGTAACGCAAAATTTGGTAGATGTGAAGCTAGCGAAACGGCCGCGAGCATACTATGAGCGCAGCACGTAGTCAAGTTTTTACATTACACGCATGTCATATTTGGACGCGTCACGTAATACCAAATTTGGTATATCTTGATGCTAGCGAAACGGCCGTGAGCTCACCATGAGCGAGGCACATAGTCATGTTTAACACGACACGCTTGTTATATGATTCACATGTTGGCACCAGTCATATACCTTAGTCAATCATTCAAGTCACGTAATACCAAATTTGGCATATGTGGAGCTAGCGAAAGAGCCGCGAGCGCACAATGAGTGTGTACAGTCATGAGTTGCATGACATGCATGTCATGATTTCCGCGTTTGGACCTGTCACATTCGCTTGCAGTCATGCCATACCATAGAGTTTTATACAATATTGTATGAAACGCTATGTGCCATACCATACTAGTTTTGCAATATGTCATGTGAACGAAACCACCGCAAGAGCAGCAAGGCCGTAATATGTAATTCATGACATACACGGTATGATCATACAGTCATGTGATGTCATGCCGATTTTCGTAAAGATCCCATTATCGAAACGGCCGGGAGCATAGAGTTTCTCACAATCACAATATTATTGTGTTGATCGTGAGAAACTCTCAAACATAGTACGATTGTCACAATAACATAGTGAGAAACACTATGGTCACGGAGGAAGGAAAGGTGACTATGGTCAAGAGAGCTAAAAGTCGTAGGCGACTAGATAGATCACTGATCTCCTAGTGAGATAGATCAATCAAAGTCGCCGAAGTTCGCTAAAAAATGCTTGCACTAAAAAAGCCAATCAGAGTACGCAGCCGATCCAAAAAACAAGCCGAAAGATCACGTGTACGGCGCCGCTTGTTGTGGCCAGCGGCACGCGCGCTATGCTTTCGCGCGAATAGCTTAGTTTTGAATATTTTGTCTCGCATTTCTGAGCTCCGCAGGCTGTCGTTACAAGTAACCAAAACGCTCTGTAGTGCACTTTTCAGAAGGTGCCAACTACGCCCGACGTCCAGACCTTTTGACAAGCTAACTGAAAGGTTGGTTAGATGTGACCGCTACTTTATTGCGCTGTCAGTTTCGTTTGTAGTTTTCGTTAAGAATACAGTTCGCGACATGTCTTTAAAGCGCTCGTAATGAACGTTGTGTGTCGAATTCTTAATGCATGACACGTTCCTAAGTGTGCGCCTGTTGTTTCATAAAGGTATTCGGCGTTAATTTCGAGCGTAGCTGCACTGTTGTCGGGTTTGCTGTGGTAACGTCAGGCGCCGCGGCCCTGGTCGCAATGTTTAAAATTTCGCGCGGAAGCTTTTCTGTACTTTGTAAAATACCGCACCGCGCGTTTTGGTTTGCTTCCTTTGACCACAGTCGCCACACAGTAGTGATCCACCGCTATCATGTAGTTATCAAGCGCACCCAAACGGTGCGTTGTGCTTGGCATGATATATCTTTTGACTGAATGGTGCGTGTGGAGCTTAGCCTATCAGTTATCACGTTAGCTTAGCCTATCCTAAAGCTGCCTATTTACCAGTAGTTTCATGAGTTGCGCACTCTCAGTCCGAATATCATTTGCTGCAAGTCTACGCTTTTTCGTGAGTGCGGTTTATACTAATTATCCAGCCATATCTCGACCTGCGGACAGACCGCCATGAAGAAGCGAAAGACCTGTCCTTACGGCCCGACGAACGACTACGTTGTGAGCAGCCCCATCGGACGCCTGGCCGTGAAAAGCTGTCCGCACGGCCTGCACAGCCTGCATCAGATGGATGACGAGGCGCATTTCTCGCCAGACTTGAGGTACTGTGTTCGAACCCCGCAGGTTTACTCTATATTTCTGAATCATTTTCGCAGTTGAGTTTGTTGGTACATTTCATTGTGCGCGTGGAGAACGTCGTGCAATTACGTTTTGTGTGAAAGAGAGATTGAAAAAAAGGTAGATCGAGATGCGCTCGAAATGCTTCACAAAGCCTACGTTGAAATGATGCGATAAAACAAAGCCATACGTTGATGTGTGTCAACAGCTTCAAGGTAGGTCTAGAATCTATCAACGAGGACGACTGCTCCGGACGTCCGTGGAAATCTCAAACAAGCGACTCTGTGCAGAATGTGCATCAAGTATTGGATAAAGACTGGCGATTAAGCATTAAGATGACTGCAGAGGAGTGTGGAATACCCAAATCATGTTTTCACGAAGCACTTTCTAAAGAAGAAAATCTGCGCGAGAATGGTGTAAAAAGTCCTCATGAGTGAGACGTAGGAGGAGTCCAACTGTACGTATTGTCTCCAAGTTGCAGGCCACAATTAATGTAGAAGCACCACTGGACCTTCTTTTTGTCCTCAATGATCAAATGAACCCTCAAAGGAACTCTGCATGAAACGCTGAAGATGGTAAAAGTATCTTCAATGACTTCACTTAAGGAGGTTCTCCTTGATGGCTTTCAGGGGGCCTTCAGTGATTGAAGCATTGGAAAATTTGCATTAAATCAGAAGGAGAGGACTTTGAAAAGCTTGAAAGAGATTGTAAACTGAAATTGAGAGTTCGTCAGAAACCCTTCTGGTTGGGATGAAAAAGGATGGATATGAAGTACACCGACCAATTAAAATCTAAAAGAAAATGACATTTCACCTTTCCTATGGAAGTCTTGTTCACAATGATTGTCAACAAGCCTTCCTTTCATATAGAAACTGAAACGTCAAATTTTCTTTAGTGAGTGTTTTTCGTTTCCTTCGTAAGATTGTAAACTGATATTAAATAAATTATCTACAAAATAAAAATTCTGAGAACTTTTGAGACAGACCCTGTGTGTATGTGATGCCCTTAGTGCCGTAACACTTTTGTTACCACACCTACACAAATAAAACATTGGTGATCAGTGCTTTGAATCATTGTGTTTGGCATGTTTAATTGTTTTGCATGCACCAGCACTTCCTAGTAGTAGGCAATGCATCTGACTGCTCTGATGGGAGGGCTAGTGTCACGTATGCGGTTTCTGTTTAATGTGATTATAATGTACAGACAATCATTGTCGCCGCTTTCACTTTCATTTGTTTTTGGTTTTTTGCCTCCCTTCTCTTGCATTTTCTCTTCCAGCCAAGCTCTTGTAATCTTCTGTTCTCTATTGTACTCCTATTGGGGAACTGAAGAATGTGAGGAAAATAGGAAAGGACAAATGCTTTTTGTTGCATTCTTTGCTGATAAAGCTGGCCCTTTCTCCAGCTACAAGCTAGGGGTGAGGGAGATACCAGCTTTATGCTCTGACCTTTCTTTTCCACTTATCCCACTTTCTCCCTTTACATCGCAATTTCCTTTAGACTTTCTTTGAGTCTTTGCACCAAGAAGCTTTTTTTTTTCATTTTTATTTTTTGTGTTCACGTGAATGCCTCCATCAAGACTACAATGTTTGTTGCACAAAATCTCCGTCATTTTTGGTCGCTGCAAGAGTTCGTCTTAACAGAAGAAGCCTGTTATGCATTTCGTTTAAGCAGATTTTTTTTTGCATTAAGTCTATGGGAAACAAAGTTCGTCTTAACGAGAGTTTAATGTATCGTAGTTTTTATAGTGCTGCTTATCAGCTGGCATCCAAAATTACACACTTTTCAAATTTTAATTCATCCCACAGTAGTTTTGTTGAGTTACAGCGTATATATTTTTCGGAAAGAGCATTACATTATGCATAATTTCCTATGCTGCAACGCGTGCCAGAGTACTTTGCTAACTTTCAAAAACCTTGCTCCCGAGACGCATGGAAAATAGCCATTTCCTCGCTATAACAAAAGAGTTGAGATCATGGCTATAGGTGAGGACGTATTTTCTTGAAACTCCTTTCATTGAAAAGCAATTTGTGCCTATGAGGTACTCTCTGCAGTAGCAGTTGATGGAAATAATTATTTACTTTTTGTCTTAGCATTGAAGTGAAGCTGCTAAGCCAGGAGTTTGAGGACAATGGCTACACCTATCAACCGGTGCTCAGCTGCTTGTCTTGGCTTGAAGCCTACTTCAAGAGTCCTCGTCCGGAGAGGAGGCCGTTGCCGGCAATCTGCGGGCCAACTGTTTTTCCCAGAGGTCTGCTATGGCTTTGTGTTTGCGGCCTTCCACTTTCTTGTGCAAACTCGCATACTGTATTAAGTGTACATAACATCGAGAAAAAATTGGCCCCATATTTACATGCTTTTCTACGAGTGTCATCGAAAGGCGATAGTAGTATTCTGCCCGCCAAGTAGCCTATAATTTATTTTTATTTATTTACAGAACACTGTCAACCCTCCGTGAGGGCTATTGCAGGAGTGGAAAAATACTAACATAGTACAAACAAGGTAATGATATGGCAATACAAAAAGATTATGTTTTGCCTTGACTAGAACAGCGCCTCCTCTATGCCGAAATGGCTGCATGTGGGTGGCACTGGTAGAATAGAGATGGCGCTGGGTGAGATACGGACGCCATCTGGCAGTGTCATCAAGGAACAGGAGCTTGTGCTAGAACCTAGGGCAAGTGCCAGGTGGCAGCACAGCATTGTCAGCAGAGTGCTTTTTCATGCATAGCGTCGCATTTTCAGCGCAGCGTAAGAAACATTAGAGTCTTTTTAATTACCTATCTGTGTGTTTTCTATTAAAGGAACACGCCACCTAATACTTACGCATTGATGTTGCACCTCAGATATGCGTAATATTTGCTTTCGATGGACAAATATGAACGCAGCCACCAGTTCAGGATGGCTGGGCATTAAGCAAGGGCTTAATCTTTGGCCAGGTGCGCGAATCGCGTGACGGACAGAAAGACAGACCAAATTTCTGTGTTCAAGTTTCCAGGGAAATACTATTGTCTTTCAAACACGCCTGATCACCACCACCAGAAATAAGCACAAGGAAGGACGCTTTCTTCTTGTGCTTCTTTATGCTGGTTGTGCTTAGGCATCTAGATTTTTCTTGAAGGTGTGATTGCTTGCCGTTATGGTCTCTTTCATGGATTTTAACACTGTTTGTGTGTTTTTTTGTCTGCTCATTGTTATTAGTGGCGGCACACTCCAGTGCTAACATTTAGTTATGCCACTACACCAATATGTGGCAGGAGCTTGAAGAATAACAAGGAAACTTGAGCACATGTCAAGAACTACGCAGCGTGCAATGGAATGGAAAATGATAGGTGTAACATGAGACATGGGATGGGGGCAGAGTTCATCGAAGGACAATCTGGGGTAGCTGTTATCCTAGCTGACATTAAGTGGGAAAAAAGTAGATCTGGGCTGATAATGTAATTAAAGACAAATAATCGATGGTCAGTTGGAGCGACAAACTAATGGGTACAGAAGGATGGGAAATTCAGCTTAGGATAGCTGGTAATAATTGCAATTTTAGGTTTTCATGTTCCAAAAAAACACGACATGGTCATGACGAATGCTGCAGTGAAAAACTCCGCATTCATTTCGACCAGCTGGTATTCTTTAAAGGGGCACTGCAATACTTTTTGAGCATTGTCAGAAAACGCTGCCACACGGTAGTAGAGGCTCTTGGCAACACGCGAGCCAGTTATTATTGCGCAGCACGCGGCCTGGAATTCACAATAAATGATCAAATTCAGCTAAATATTGCTTTCTCTTTTCTAGACAAATGACGGAAGACGCTAAAAAATCACTCGAAAGCCCATCTATCAACCATTGGCTGATTTTAACATAGTGCGCTCGATCATTACAGAGATCGCCGCGGGAGGCCGCGACTTGTCCACGCACGCGCGCGCGATCACACCGAAAGAGTGCTCAAGGTCTTGAGGCGTGGGTGACGTATTTTCTTTGCCCCTGCCATCCCTTCCTGCTTAGCTTCCAGCGCTTTCATCGGGACGAGAGAAGAGAGAGTGCAAATGCAGCATGCGACAAATCATTGTAACTCCACGTGCACTGGACAGATTGCTAAAATTTTTGTGGTGTTGAATTCATGAGGCCATAAGCCCTTCCAGTGAATTTATTCTATGGTTACTTGAAAAAGTGTTTTAGGGCCCCTTTAACCTGCCCGTTAACCTAAGTACACAATCTCTAGCATTCTGTATCTATTGAAATGCAGCCACTGCAGGATGGGTGAAGGTAGGGTGGAGTGAATAAATTGAGAGATTTGCTGGCTTCAAATGGCAGTATCTCGTGCAGAGTAGGTAAAGATCATTGGGAAAACCTTCACCTTGCTGTGCTCATAGAGCAGGCTGTTGATGATATGGACATTTCACTGAAAGCAGTAAATGAAGTGTCTGCTAACACTGCTCAACTAGTGTGTTTAAAGCACATGGCAGGAATTAATGTCTGACATAAACCCTTTAACTTTTGCTCTTTCTGCGGCCGTTACTACCTGCTATACCACAGGAAAGTTTTCGTGCTAGCAGACAGCATGGGTTGGTGCACATAAATCGCAATAAAATTGGAAAAAAATGTTACAGAATAACAAATCTTGTTTTATTCTGTTAGCAATGCTTCACTGCATCAGCTGTTTAGGTATGATTTTCGCGTGTGAAGAACTTTAAAGCACACAGGCATGCTAAGAGCAGCTTCTCATTTTTCTTACTCCCATTGGCTCGTGGAATTTTTGCTGTGTAAAATTAAGCGCAGCCTTGAAGGGTCACTTAACATAACATCGTCATCATCACAGTTGTCACTTTTGGTGGCACGGTCAAACACAAAACTAAGAATTTCTTCATCCGTCAAACCTCATTTCTTGTGTGGCGCCATGTTTTGAAAATGCAGGTAACGTGCACCATTTGCCGCAAAATAAAAAGAAAACACACTCTTACAAACAGCTCCACCAACGAAAAACTACACTCAAACTCTAATATAACGAACCCGGATATAACGAAATGTCAACCATAGTAAAGTAAACGATGAATGGTCTTGCAGTGGATATAGTGTTGGGAAAATACTCTAACAAATTTTTGGATACAACGAGCTTATTTTGATGTAAAATTCAACTTTATTATAACGAGATATGAGTGTATGTCCACCTATAAGAAAACATATGAAGCAAAGGGCAAACATCAAGTAATGTGCTGCCATTTATGAAACATTTTGACAAACCAGATTTTCTATGTGGCCAGTGATTCGCTGGTAAAAGCACTTTTGGCATCGCCATCAAGGCTGGCGGATTGCCACTGCGAAAGGCAGTGGGTTGATAACATCGTCAGAAGCCTAATGGTGCAGTGAACATGCCTAACATTTCGGGCAGACATCAGCTACTTCAATCTGCGAACTTGTGCTGAGGTTAATGCTTAAACGTGTACACACGACTTCAGAAACCATAAACTCGCTTCCCCATCCATGAAAATTTCACGGCCTCACCTTGCCTCACCTTAGCTCTTGGGAGCACCAACAAATGCCATGTCGACCTCACTTTATCCTTATTATTCTAACGTATTTTATAATGGACACATATTACAACCTGGTACTAGCAATGCAACGTATGTCCCTCTCCCCCCCCCCCTTTTTTGACATCATTCATTACGAATTCACCAAAGTTCCATTAGCAGTGTATGACAGTTTGGCACTGGTGCACGTGTTCACGAGGCATGTCTATTCTTGATTGCACCTTCAAATTGTTTACGTTCAAGGTACTCGCTTTATTTTTGCTTTACTTAGCTTTCTTTGTTTTTTTTTTTTACAAAATGGGGTGGGCAATTCCTGGCATTATGATGACGATGTGCTAGGGTTCTTCCAACAGTGGGCGATCGTGGACATGCTGTCCTCCGGTTTTGATAGACCGCCCACTGCCTGAATTCACCTCTTCGGAATTCATGTCTGAGAAACCTATGAATAGTATCTGTGTGCACATGACGCCAGCGAGATGGGCTTCTCGACACCTGGTTATGTCAAAAGTAGTCTGAAAAGATGGCCACATAGTCTCAAAGATCATCAACTCTAGTGCCAACGCTGGAACATTAACACCATAGCTGCCATTTTTCATGTACATCATAGATGCTGCTGGAAATTCACGGCCAGAGTGAAATATAGATGCGTGTAAAAGCATGGGGAGCTCGAAAAATTGAAGTACTTAAACTTGCTACCTCCCTGGCTGCTCTCGCGAAATCATCATCATCATCAGCCTGACTACGTCCACTGCAGGACAAAGGCCTCTCCCATGTTCCGCCAGTTAACCCGGTCCTGTGCTTGCTGCTGCCAATTTATACCCGCAAACTTCTTAATCTCATCTGTCTACCTAACCTTCTGTCTCCCCCTAACCCGCTTCCCTTCTCTGGGAATCCAGTTAGTTACCCTTAATGACCAGCGGTTATCCTCTCTACACGCTACATGCCCGGCCCACGTCCATTTCCTCTTCTTTATTTCAACTATGATATCCTTAACCCCCGTTTGTGCCCTAATCCACTATGCTCTCTTCTTGTCTCTTAAAGTTACACCTACCATTTTTCTTTCCATTGCTCGCTGCATCGTCCTCAATTTAAGCTGAACCCTCTTTGTAAGTCTCCAGGTTTCTGCTCCGTAGCTAAGTACTGGCAAGATACAGCTGTTATATACCTTCCTCTTGAGAAATAGTGGCAATCTACCTGTCATAATTTGAGAGTGCTTGCCGAATGTGCTCCACCCCATTCTTATTCTTCTAGTTACTTCGATCTCGTGGTTCGGCTCTGCGGTTATTACCTGCCCTAAGTAGACATAGTTTTTTTACAACTTCAAGTGCACTATTACCTATCTCGAAGCGCTGCTCCTTTCCGAGGTTGTTGTACATTACTTTCGTTTTCTGCAGATTAATTTTAAGACCCACCTTTCTGCTCGCGAAATGCCCACCTCTAAATAATTTCTGGGGAAAACCCTGCCATGTGCTTATGCTACTCTGCCATTTGCACAGGCTCGTTTACAGGTGCGGTTTGGCAGGCGTTGTCCGAGAGAGTCGGTCCAGGGACGACGGTGAGCTACGGCGAGTTGGCGAGGCTCTGCAACAGCCCCCGGGCTGCCCAGGCCGTCGGCTCCGCCATGCGGAACAACCCGCTCCAACTCTTGGTGCCGTGTCATCGTGTTGTGCGGCACAACGGTGCCCTGGGACACTATGCCGGAGGGAAGCGTGATGACGTGAAACAGTGGCTGCTCTACCACGAGGGAATTAGCTACTAATGGAGTGTGAAAAAGTGGAATTGAGATCGCGGAATGCCTCCTATAAGGTTTGTTCTTGGCACGTAAATTAGCCCCATTGCAGTGCTTGCTACTCTAACTATTGATCCTGGCTATAGAATATGCCAATCCTGATCAACATGCACAAGAAGAGGCCTATCAGAAATGCAACAAGATGTCTTTTTGCGTATGCAGTTGACAAAATATGGTTGTTAGACATAGTTCAAGTGGCGATTGCCACATACCTGGCTTACATTGCACGATACGATTAGAACAACTGCAGAAAAGTAACAATGCTTTCACAATAATATTCACTGCCAAAGCGATATTCATTGCGAAATAGAGTGCCAGAAGTTTTCAAGGGTGACCGCTCGGCAGCACACGGTAAAAGTTTTCAATTTATTCATGCCACATTGTGATCCTCCGAACCCGTGGCAGCGTGGTCAATCAAATCGCGCTATTTCGCCATGACTTAATGATGTCATTTCGCCCACTAAGCCGTAGACTTAACAGGTTTACAAAACAAGCGTGGGTCGATTCCACAAATGCGGATTACTGGGCAGATAACCGATATGAGTCGGCCTCATTGCTCGTAAAGTTGTAACATGTATGGGTTATCCTGTTAACATGAAATGAATGTATGATTGAACGAATTTATGTTCTGTCACAGAAATGACCGTAAAGTTTTACACTGCATTGTCATGTGGTCAGCCTAGTATTGTACCCTCATATGTTGAAATAATTTGCTAAGTTTATTTTGCGAGTGGGTTGTTGTTTAATAATGCCGGCCAATTGAAGCAAGTTTGTAAAGAAAACTTTTAGTTGTTAAGACTTAAAAATGTCGCAGGAACACTGCTGATTTTAATGTAGTCACAAGTCAGCTGCATAAGTTCACTGAAGATTTGACTGTTCAAGCAAAGTAAAGGCATAACTAAACATATCGAGAGCTTGTGAAGCAGCTAGTCTCGTTTTATTTTGAGTTGCTCAACTTGTATATGGTTTAAAATGTCTCTGTATTGTGTATCTTTCCTATGACAAGTTTATTGACTTGATATAAAGTGATCATTTTTCGGCCACTTTCAGTGCCTTCATACAAATAGTTATGAAAGAGGCAAACTTGGTAAACGCGAACTTCACCTCGGGAGAAGCGAGAGTGAGGTTGGCAGCTATCAACTTATGTCGATGATGCTCTGTTTTTAAAGGTACTCATTCTAATACCCCTACTCTGTGTAGTTAGCTCACTTGAATCATTAAAACAGCTCATTTTCCACACAGGGTGTGGGATTTAGTGCTCTTGCACTTTTTTTTTTTTACCGTAACACCCGGTGCTCTGCTGTCTGTGCAAGAATCTCATTAGAGTTTTTTTTACCAAAGCACCTATTTTGGTGAACGTCTGTTTTGTGTAACATATGTGATAATATTTGCTGTTGCTTTGTACGATATGGAAGATATTGAGCGATGAATGTGCAGAAGCCACTGATTGAATTTACGTGATAATGAGTTTGAGGTAATATTGATGCAGGTATAAATGGTACAATTGGTTGCTGGGTCCTGTGGATTTGATATGTACGGTGTTCCTTTTATCTAATTGCTGCACAAGTGTGGGCAGCTGTGCCCAATTGTAGGGCTTCTTTCAGAGTCTCTAATTGTTTTTGGTCATGTAATACGTCAACTCAATAAAATATAACCTGCAAACCACCTACAAACTTCTGAAACATTTATTGCCTGGATTCTCAGCTTGCTGTTTTAGACCTTTCACCAATGCTGAATTGTGAAACTCTGTGAACATTTTTCAAAATGTTTTTTTTTATATTGCGGTATCAAAAGTGGCCATCAGTACTCAAGTTACAGGGGCAGTGCTGAGCACAGCACTCGTATGACATCTTCACATCTCTATGCTTATAGTATTTACAATGAGTGCTGTTACGCTGAATTACGAGGACAGTACACAGGACACCACATTCATCAACTGTCACTTTCTAAAACGAAGTGGAGTAGCGGAAAAAACTTCAACACTTTTCAGCGAACCACCTAGCTTTGCTCCTAGGTGACTCTTCAACATTACTGCAATACCACTGTCACACTGTAAGTTTTAATGTCATTCGAATGGAATGACATTCACACCTAATGACATTATTCAGGTGTTACACAGAGATATATAAATGTTATTAGAAATGAATGACTTAAGCCATCGAATGGAATCGACAAACACAATTGTCGTCGCAGTAGGACTACATGTGTATCGTCTATTTCGTACATTACTTAAAAAGATGGCATTTGGCATTGTCAGTTTGATCCGCATTCATGCAAACATGTTATTAATGTTGCTTTTTTTGGCCATCTACCATTTTAGTGCGGACGGGAGTGCGGAATTTCGTCGCAAAATGTCTTTACTTTCCACCTCAGTGGCGTCTGGCTGCCGGCGCTGTTGGCCATTATGTAAACAAGAAGTCTCTGTGCACGTGTATGTGTGTATCTGCAGCGATAGCATCAGCTGCACTAGAGCAATGAACCCAGGTGGAGACGTTTGCTCACATAATGTTACGGTACTTCTGTTGCAAGCAGTTTGCTCGCATGGACGCATGCCATACTGTTTTGAAGTGAACGTAGAACGCTCTGGGCTTTTGCCGAGTGTGCAGTCAACCGCAAACATGTGCGTCTGTTACTTTGCATTCCAGAAAACTTAAATGGACTGACACGTTCATTTTTACTGTTTTTTTTTTTTTTCACGCAGCACACGCCGTGTTGCTTGTATTGATCTGTCAACTGCGGCTGCTGGCTAAGCTGTTCTTGGCTTATGGCGGCCACATAATATGCGATATAAAGTGTATAGGCATATTTATTTAATGAAGTGACTTCCCACATGTCTTTTAAAATGAATAACTTCACTTTTTTACCATTCTATATTTACCTTTCTCAGTTTCTGGCCATTTTATTTTCTGAATTATCGACGTTGACATCGTTATCGAATGACAATACCACAGCCGCTGGACTACAACATTACTTTTCCCAGTGTACCACCAGGGATCGAATGGAATTCATTGCTCTAAATGACATTTAAACCTAAGGACATTAACACCTCCAATGTGACAGGCAAATAAGCACTCAACCCATATGATTATGAAAACACTCTTCATAAATCTAAATTGGCAAAATGAGTTTTTTGCATGAGTTGAACTACAAACAATGCCATTTTGCAACAACACTCGTTCTGGTCTTGAAGTACATTCAGCGGGTAACGCTGTCTGCCTTCTTAATGTCGTGGAACCATAGTGTTAACACACACCACTGGATGCTAGGTTCACCTCTTTGTCAAGTCCAGTTGTGCTCAAACGTGTTCATCGAAGTTGCGAAGGACCGGCAGTGTCATGGATGCTGGAGGCCGTTGCATCGGAGTCTTTGCAAACACTCTCAGGCTCACCCCAAAGATACACCAGTCCTCGGGTCGCCGTCATCAGCACTGCTTTGGACGGGTGTTGAGACAGCGAAGACACGGGAGCTTGAGTCGGGTGCTTCAGCCTGTCAACCAGCGAACCTTCCACGAGATTCCAGCAACAAACCTGGCCGTCCTCGGAACCCGAATAGACGTGCGAATCGTCCTGACTCAGACAGCAGTCGAGGTAGAACTGAGCGTTCTTGTGGCCCGCGAACTGCTGCAACGATTGTCCCGACGTCTTGTCCAGGAGTCTGAGCAGGCCACCGAGACAACTGACAAGCACGCACAGGCCGTCCCGGGTCAGCTGAACTCGCGTTGCCGGGCAACCGAGGGTGTCCTTGCTCATCTTACCCATTCGGAGGTCGTAACGACGCACGGAACCGTCCAGGGACGAAGTGACGATCTCGTGGTCTGTGGCTAGGACGCTGGTCACGGCGTCGCGGGCCTCCTTAAGAGCCTGCACGGGGTCGCGGGCCCGACTCCTGGTGTCCCAGCAGCAGACGCTGCAGTCGATAGAGCCCGATATGACGACTGACGAGTCCTCGTTGAAGCACACGGTCTGAACGGCGCCCGCGTGGCCCCGCCACTTTCGCGAGCTCTTGGCCGTCGTCACGTCCCAGAGGACGACGGACTTGTCGAGGCTGGCCGACGCTAAGGTCGCGTTGTCGCACGAACCGCGCACGTCGAGGACGTCACCCGCGTGGCCGAGGTACGTCTGTAGGAGCGAGCCCCGGAAAGGGTTCCACAGTTTGACGGTGCGGTCGCTGCCGCCGCTCAGGCAGTAGTTGCCGTCGGCGTTGAAGCGGACCGCGCGCACGGCGCCCTGCTTGCAGTCGAGCTGCTTGATGTTGAGGCTGGGAATGCCGGTCGCCATGGTTACAGTGATAGCCGAGGCGATCGGGTTATCGCGGCTAGGAAACGCCACTCATCGCTGAAATGGACGCAACGCAAGATCACGCAGCACAAGCGTCGTACAAGCTCGAGCAAAACACATTTGCCGCTCCATAGAGCTTTGGCTAAAATGTGGCTCGACTCGATGCGGCTATGTTCGCAGTTTCGGTTTCAGCTCTCTCCACAAATAGTCCGGTGTCAAGTTGGCCTATGAGTGTCTTTATGTAACGTGTGCTATTGTTATCTGTTATTTGTTGACGGTACGTAGGTTGAGTGCAGACGCAAACGATTAAGTCTCGATGTTTTCTTACTTAGTTAGCGGTTCAACGAGAGATGAAATCGAGCAAGAAAACCGACATGTTCTCCACTTGCATCGAATTTTTTACATTGCATGCGTGTAATGACGCGCGCTAGCACGAAGGAGACCTTGGTTCTTATTAACTGGGTAATATAGGAGCAAGGACATACTCAAGGCATAGAGTTTATGGCCCAAGTTATTCGCTGACATGTCATGGCACCACCTTCATGCGGCAGCGGGCATTGAAAAATTCACATGATAAAACACAATATCTCGTGGCTGTGAAGAATGTGTTTTATTTTTTCTTTCTGCACGTATGTATAATTGAACATAATCAAGGGCATACTAAGCTTGTTGGGAAACTGGAAGTATTTTCATAAATTTCCACGTATTTCAAATATTTAGCCCTCTAAATTTTCATATATTTCGAACGTAGCGGTGTGCCGGCCGTTGCTTGTGGCCGCATAGAGCTTTCGCTGTGAAAATTCGCGAGCCTTTTCTTTATGGGGGAAATGGAAGCTAATGGAGTTCGGAATTGGCGTGCCCGACTGATGATGATGATGGCCTAAACGAATGGCTTTCACCCACTCTTGGGGATTGACCATAGAACAATTATTTAGATGCGCATGACATATCACTTTTAAAACTAATGAATTTAAAAAATGGTTATAAGATATGAAATTTCACTAATTCAAAGATTTGTAATCAAAACCGCCTTGATTCGATTAAGAATCTGATTGCGATTTTCCCTCTTCTTATTTTCTATCTCTCTCTCTCTTTTTTGTTTGCTTGCTCCGCTGCGGTGGTCTAGTGGTTACTCGGCTGCTGACCCGCAGGTCGCTGGGTCAAATCCCGACTGCGGTGGTTGCCTTTTCGATGGGTAAGAAAACTGACGTATTGTCCGCTTCCAGCGAATGTTTCACATTTTTATGCGCGTAATCACGCGCGCACTTTCGATGGAGGCGAAAATGCTGTAGGGCGTGTGCTCATACTTGGATGCACGCAAAAAAACCAAAGAACCCCATGCGGTCGAAATTTCCAGAGCCCTCCACTACGGCGTCTATCATAATCGTGTGGTGGTTTAAGGGACGCAAAAGCCGACAAAAAATGACGGCGGAAGACTTTTTTGTGTGTGTGTGGGGGGGGGGGGGGAGGCTGAGTTGGCGCGCAAACCTCTATGTTCTTTCCAGCGTCCGTCAGCCGCTAGAATGGCCCTACGAAAGGACTTGACGCAAGCATGAGAACGTGGGTTCAGAAGTTCGGTTTTCTCGAAGTTTGAGGAATGTTCCTGAAATGCGCCATATCGCTTTTAGACCGCCAACGTACGTTGGCTATGGTGGCATAGCCAACGCAAAACATGTCAATGAAGCAGCTATAACAAATTATTCCCATAAGTAGTCTGCGATCTTCCCACTATGCGTACGATTACGAGATTCGTTAGTGTGCTTAGAAAAAGTGCTTAACGATCTAGAATACTCCGTACTCCACAATGGGCACTCAGCGCTTGCACAGACGGCGCCACGAACGCGGCGGCGTTCAGCGCCAACGTGGCCGTTTCCGCGTTAAAATGGGTTGATAGCGTTCCCTCCCAGAGCACGCGCGCGGTTGTTTGTGCATGTGAGTTGACGTCTGTGTGTGTTTGTCTGCAACTGCATGCAGGCTAGTTCTCAGGCCAGGTAATCTTTTTTTAGAGACGCGTACATTGATAAAGGCAAGGATTCCGTACGAGGCAGACCCTACAGTGAGCAAGCATTTTATTCATGGGTATCATTATATTTCATTAGCTCCGCCATGGTGGTCTAGTGGCTAAGGTACTCGGCTGCTTACCCGCAGGTCGCGGGATCAAATCTTGGCTGTGGTGGCTGCATTTCCAATGGAGGTGGAAATGTTGTAGGCCCGTGTGCTCAGATTTGGGTGCACGTTAAAGAACCCCAGGTGGTCAAAATTTCCGAAGCCCTCCACTACGGCGTCTCTCATAAGTATATGGTGGTTTTGCGACGTTAAACTCTACAAATCAATCATTCCATTCCATTGCTTCTTTTTTTAATTTGGAAGCGCTCTCCCAGCTTGATGCCCTATTCACGCGACCTGCGGCTGCAGTGCAGCCATACGCGGCGAGTGCAAGAACCTACGACAGTGGCCGTGCACATGCAACGATTCGAAAGTGACCCGAAAACAATTCCCGCAAGAGTCACGTGCGCTTCTTTTTTGAATGTCAGCCACAACCACCATGAAACAAGAATACTGTTGAGAAATAGAAAACTGATTTTTAGCACAAAGTTCTTTAAAGTGGACAAAAATAACACACGAGCATGACAAGCGCGAAACACATCTTTAAAGATATAAGCTGGGAATCGAATACGTCTATGGAATCAAAGTAATAGCTATATCGCTGTCAAGCCTAAAGAACGTGTAAAACACATATAAATGCTATCGCGCCTTCCGTAGCGTACACGTGAGCGAGCTGTTGCAGCCTTCTTGTATCTACTGCCGCCATTGAACCCGTGATATTCGCCAACAGCCGAGCACTGCTCGACTGTGGTGGGCCCCAAGGAAGAAGCTTTTTATCGCGGCACCCGTTAGTCCCTCGTAGCCGTTGTTGTAGTGTGTAACGAGTATAACATTTTGACCTCCAAGGTGGTGCTGGTGAGAGATTTTTTCTGTGTGTTATTGAACAATAAAAGATAACGCTCAATGTACATGCCAATGTCTGTTAAGGGGGAATGAGAGACAGGAGAATTCGGCTTCTAGTTAACGCGCACTCTGCGAAATTTTTATTGTTCAGCAACGCACAGAAGACAAGAATGAGTTGCTACGTCATACTCGCTGGGCGTAACCTCCTAGGTTTTAGAAAGGTTTAGCGAGCGTTGGGCCGCAGTGCCATGAGTACAGTGAACTAGTATATACCATGAACTCGAGGTGGTGAAAGGGGGGAAGCAGACAAGAAACGCAAGCCGTAAGAAAGCGTGCGTGTGCCTCCTCTCGTTCAGTCCTTGGAATATCCGCTCTGGCGCTTCTATATGAGGAATATATGATGAAAAGATGCGAGATGGTGGTACTTGGAGTGTTGAATAGGTGGACGAACGGACACATACACAGATGCATGGACGGACGCATGGATGGCTGCACGGACGGATGGACGGACGCACAGATGAAAGCGGACGCATGAACAGACGCACGGGCGGATGGATGCACGGGCGGCCACACAGACGCACGCATATATGAACGGAAGCATGAACGAATGGACGGACGGATGCTTCGCCCCACTATCCATCATTTACTTTGTGGATATGCTGTCATTTTTTTTTCTATCAAAGCGTTGGCGTATTTATGCGATGCTGCGCACGCACACAGCACAATGACATGACGTAAATGTATGTATCAGGGGGACCTTGGTGCAGAACACAACGCCTGCCTGCATGCGGTGTCGATAAGGCCCTGTATCTCGAAGCTCACTGCAACGAGTTATCAAGAGAGCGTGACGTTGAGGTGACTGCCTTTCCTTTACTATACACTTGCAGTTGGCGAACGAACGCTATCCGCGCAATTTCCCCCGTGCGAAAATCGAGGCAACACTAGCAACAGCGACATGTTGGAACGTTAACATGCCTGAACTCGAGCCTGCGTGCCATGTCGTATCGCGACGAAGAAAATAGCGCGCGAGAGGATACATTATTGACGTGTTGCATTGCGTCATCAATCATAACCATGAGGAGTTGGGATGTCTCTAACCAGTTAGCTTTACGTAACAGCGATAACAGTCTAACCACGTTACGTTCTTCGCAGCTTCGCGGTCAACGGCAGCGCGGATGAATACCCGCCTTGCCGTCTGTGTCAGCTAAGCACAGGGATTTACAAAGTGCTCATCGCCCGGCCGTGGCGCGCTCGCCTTCTCTCGCTTTATTTCGTGCTGTGTAAATGCAGTGTTTCATGGAAAATATGAACGCACTAGTGAAGAAACTATATACTTCTTGGCATGTTCTGCGTTTGTGGACCTGCTCCTTCTGCGAGTGGCTGCTGAGCGGGCTGTGAGGCTTAGTTCCGCAAATCTTTCCGACGTGACAATGGAAGTCTCAGCGTGCGTGCGCGGCTATCACTGCCTGATTTCTGCTTAGCAGCAGGAACGGACGTGATCACCTTGCTGTGCTCTTGCCATTCCTATAGACGGACGGATTGGAAAAACTACAGGCATCCGCCGTCGTCGAAGGTGAGTTCATTTTCTTTACCTGTACAACTTTTTTCTTCGAAAGCCATGGAAAAAAAAATGAGAACTCGTCTTTGTTGCTATACGGACTGAATGCGCGACATGTTTCAAAAATACTTGGCTGCATTTGTGTTGTGACGCCATGATTGAACAGCCCTAATATAAATGTTGGTCACAATTTCTCTTCGCTTTGGAGCATGACTTATTGACGCGCTTATTTGAGCTCGTTTCAAGGTACCCACCAACGTTTGCATTCGAGCGCATGTACTTTTTTTTTTGCGCCTTCAAAACTGCATGTGCCTGGTAATTACGACACGCGAATTACGACAGGTTTCGTGTTCTTTGTTTTAAAGTTCGCCGATAAAAAAACGTAGCGACACAGTTCTTTTTTTTTTGCACATTGCTATTTTCATGCTACGATAGCCTGCATGGGCTACTCTAGTCACGTTTCGAATGTGTGAGGGTGAGTGTTATATCGCGTTTCGCGTCGAGGATTTATGCGTTGAAACAAATTTCGCGGGACCTCCACTACGACGTCTCTCATAATCATATGGTGGTTTTGGGACGCTATAAACCCCAGATCAATCAAATCGGTGATGGTTGGTGCTTAAACAGAATTGGAAAGACGCTTTGTGAACCTGATATGTAGCGCTTGTGTTTGCGAGGATGGTATACTGTTAGCTAGTGCTACGCCGACAACGTCCGTGGATGTTGCATTCATAATTCTGATTGACCGGACGTGACGCCTGTCTCATGGTACAGTCGACCACAAGAGTTTACGGACCACGCGAGCGTAAGGCCGAAAGCCTATTCGCAACGCCTGCGCTGCGCCAGCGGCGATAGGCAGTACTGCATCGTCACCGTCAGCTTCGGGCAATCCAAGGGGCCCACGATGCCGCAGGCAGGTACTCCCTGCCTGTTCCAACGTGGGAGCGGCCCGCAGGGGCGTCGGGGTAAAACCCGACTCTCCTCCCTCGGTGTACAATAAAGTTATCTATCTATCTATCTATCTATCTGTTTCCTGACTCGGTACAAATAAATTGCAAAAGTTTACGGACCACGCGAGCGTAAGGCCGAAAGCCTCTTCGCAACGCCTGCGCTGCGCCAGCGGCGATCGGCAGCACTGCAGCGCCCGAGACGCGTCCCTGCCTTAATCTATGGCCCGTCTGTTTCCCGACTCGGTACAAATAAATTGCACCTTTCACTTTCTAACACTACGCGCTTCAGGCATCTGTGTTTGCGTGCTTATGCCTCGAAAGCAGTTCATGAGCATGAGTGTTATCAGTGGCAATCGTTATCACAAAATGATACCTAACCAACGGAGCGCCTTTCGTGGCACGCCGTGATAGCTCTGATCTTGCTATGAAAATAGAGAAGCGCTCGTGGGTTGTCTTTCTTTGCCTTCCGTTCCTCGCCTTCCGTGTGCTTTTCTTCCAGCACTTTCGCGCTTGCGCTGCAATCCTTATTAGAATCGAATTTAACTGAATAGCCGTTCTTAAATGAGATGGTCACTGCTGATAAGCGCTTCGCGTGAAAATTGCGAACTAACAATGCGCTATGTGACCGTAGAAAATTGAAAGTCCAGTGAAGACCTGTTTCTGGCCTAGTTCTGCGGTTAACGGTAGATGGCGTGCCGCTAGATGGCGCTGACAGGCAGTTTGACGGGCGCTCGCGTGGTCCGCAAACTTTTCTGGTTGACTGTACATATGCAATGTTTATAAAATTAGATAGCCAACACGGCAAGACAAGTTACGTTTCGCCAACATTACGCCTGCAGAGAGAGAGAGGAAACTTTATCAGAACTTGGCCGGCAGCTTGGTCTTGGTGGCCTCAGATGGCGGCGCTGAGTCCCTGAACTCGGGCGGCATCTTCGGCCTGCCGGACAGCCCAGAGCTGGTCGTTGAGGTCCGAGCTTCTGAGCGCCGCCTCCCAGCGGCGGCGTCGCCGACGGAGAAGGTCCCCCGCGGCTCCCGCAGACGGGACGGCGGCGGGAACGAGTGAGCTCGAGGCTTCCTGTTGCCTGGTATTGGCAGCCGCCATAGGCGCATCGCGAACGGCGGCCGTTTCTCGACCATTGTTACCGGCGCATTCCCAGAGCATGTGGCGCAGCGTTGCTCTGTGCCCGCATGCTTTACATAGATCGGTAATGTGTAAGTGCGGGTAGCAGTGACGTAAGACGACCGGGCTGGGGTAAGAGTGGGTTTGTAGTAAGCGATAGCTTACGGCATCATGTCTGTTTAATTTGTCATGCGGTGGCGGGAACTTTCGCCTTTCCAGTCTGTAGTGTTGCGTAATATCTCGGAACGTGATGAGACGATCACCCCACGACCATTGTGGTCTGTGTTGTAGCTGCGTGTCTGTCGAAGTGTCTCGATCCGGCAGATCAGAAGCCCCGTTCTCGGGAGCGGAGGCGGCGGCCACGGAATGTGCCGCGGCTCGGCGAGTGAGACCTCGAGCCGCGGCGTGGGCCGCCTCGTTGCCCGGAAGCGGGACATCGGTGTGTGCCGGGGTCCAAAGGAGGAAGACTGTTAAATTTTGTTGTGGCGATCGCGACGCTGAGTCACCATCACCGCACATCTTAAGGATGCGGGCCGCTTCCCGCGAGACGCGGCCGCGCGCGAAGCCGCGGATTGCTGCCTGCGAGTCGCTGATTACGATCGTAGCGTTCGGCACCGTGGCGATTGCTAGGGCTATCGCGGCTTCTTCGGCCGCCTCTGTATGTCCCGTGGTCACCGTGGCGCTCGCGAGGCATTTGCCCGCACGGTCAACGACCGCAGCGGCGTGTGCGTGTCTCCCGTCCCCATATCTCGCGGCATCTACGTACACAACTTCGTCGCTAGTGCCGTACTTCTTTTGAAGGTCACTAGCTCGCTGGTTACGGCGCCCGACGTGGTGCGTCGGGTGCATATTCTTAGGAAGCGGCGGAACAATTGGGCGGTCGCGAACCGAGGCAGGAACATCCGCTTTTTCTCCCTGCTGAGTGTGGTACCGGATGCCAAGTGACTCGAGGATGTGTCGACCCGTCTTAGACCCCGACAAGCGTTCGTTTTGCGAAACGACATGGGCCTCAATTAGCTCGTCGAGTGAGTTGTGCAGTCCAAGTTCTAGTAACTTTTCAGTGCTCGCATTCAGTGGAACTCCAATTGCTCTCTTGAAAGCCTTTCGTATTATACATTCGATCTTGTTTTTTTCTGAGCCTAGCAATTTGAGGTAGGGGGCAACGTATGTTATACGGCTTATTGCGTACGCCTGCACTAGACGGATCGCGCAGTGTTCGCGCATACCAGTACGTCTGTTCGTGATACGACGTAGGAGTCGGATCGTGTCGTCTACCGAACGACGTAGTCTTCGCACCGTCTCACCATTATGGCCGTTTGCCTGCAGGTGTAACCCCAGAATTCTAATTTTGTCTACGTGTGGAATGGGTCTTTTTTAAGCAGTTTCGAGACCCAGCGTGACCGTGTGGTAGAACACTTGACTGCCGCGCGCAATAGGTGATTGTAAGATTCACCGTCTGCTACCGGCTTCGTGTTCAAGAAGAGTAGACGACGGCGAACCACTTCACCGCAAGCCTCAGATTATTTAGGATTCGTGCGCGCGGTCGCCCGTTTATCTTCGTCCTGGTAAACTATGGTTGGTTGTTCAGCCGTTGGCTGCTACAACTCGAGCGTGAAAGGCGAATGCAGGTATCAAATTCCATGTAATAAAGACAGAAAAACGAGCTAAGCTGCGACTGTGCAGAGAGCCACGGCGACAGGTAGCTTTTGAGTTCGGAACTTTGAAACCCAGATTGTGCGAAAACCATTTTATCGCAGTTACGTGTTTATTCCACACTAAAAAAAGATCATACGCAGGAGTATGCTGCGAATATTATATTGAGAAATAAATTGTCGCGTAGGTGCGCCTAGCAAAGATGTTATGGGAACGGGCGGGCGAAATCTACTTGTCATGCGAGATTAGCGCCGGTTATCGCACCCATATATATGACAAAAAAAAAACCACGAAAGCTTCACTCAAGAGTAAGTTTACACGAAGCACTAAACGAGTTCATTTGCATTTATCTTGGTGAAACTGTGCGCCAGGACGGCACCCAAAGGAAGAAGTGCGTTAAACAAGTGCAGGGTTTCGATTATTCAGCGCCGTCTATGCCTGACTGTATTGTTTATGTGCCGCCATGCAGCGCAGCTTGACCAAGATCAGCGTTCAAATAACCATCGGGCTTCGACTAGAAAATGCATGTTATAGCGCACTGAAGGCAAAAAAAAATATCTCAGCGCGCTCAATAAGTGCCGTGCATCAAGCCGATCTACCGATGATGTCGGTTGAAGCAGTGATCCCGAAATGAATTCTTAGCACGCTGCTACAGTCATCCCCATCCCCTGAGATCTTTAAAATGGTGATTTATCTGCAGTAACGTATCATACAATGAAAACTGTCTTCTGTATACCGACTGATCTGCTATCCAGACTGACAGTACCCCCGAGGAGCATAAAAGCATTGCAGATCCATTCAGTGCGATACAGAAGTTTTCTAACCGTTCATGACTTTCGTAGCTTGTCATCTTCGCAGTAAAGGTTAGCAAAAAAAAAAACAACTTCTAAAGCACTGATATTGCACGGAGAGGTGCCCTTCTTATTGCAGCGGTACAAAAATGCGCGCGTGCTGCCATCGGAAGCCATCGTATCCCACAGTTCCCTTCAATTTCCCATATTACCGGTCGCCTATTATTCGATTCTATTCCCGCTGGGACCCTGATATTTATCCTTCACGCCTGTTGGGTCGACGCTGCCCATGTCAGTATTTCTTGACGCTCTCGCAATTCAAATACCGATGTCCCACTCTCGCCGTCACTGGGTAGACACGAACCCTCCATCACCTGTGGCGCGTACCCGCATGCCTCGGCCCCTGGTATTTGTGGGTATGTGCCACACACGTCTTAGGGAAAGAGTTTGATGACGTACGCGACACGATTTTACCGTTGTTCATGTCATGGCCTTCCCGACATATTCTTCAGATGCTCTTGCCTTCCCATAAAAATTTTGGTCAATCCCCACTTAAGGAGGCCGAAACGAGAGCGCCAAGGCGTAGGCGGCTGAATGATAAATATATAGATACGTAGGTAGAAACTCTCGAAGTGCCAGCAGTCTGCTAAAAAATGCTTCGCATTAAAACAAAAAAAAACACTTGCTGTGTGACGAGGCTCTTAGCATCGCCCACCCTTTTTTATTGGCCACGGAAATCCGCGAAGAACAAATATGAGAACATTTGGGCATCGATCTGAATGTGCAGCGAGTAGCAGCTTCCGGTAACTATACCGACGAACAAGAAAAGCACACCCGAAGAACAAGAAACAAGAACGACTTTATTCCAACACGGGGTGTCACAGAGGCCATGTCTCAGCAGACCACTCAGTCCACTACCCGGTTGGAGAATCCAGTCTCGTTGAGATCGAACACAATGTCATATAGGTTCCGCAACCGCGTAAGGATGTCGTCATACTCGAACCTAATCGTGCGGCCTCCGAATGGATCAGTCCCTTCGCGAACCATTCGTCCCATCTGGAGCCGTACAGTCTCCACGTACGTGTCGTACATCTCCACATACGTCCCGAGGACGACCTTTCTGAGCTCGGGCGCGTACGAAGAAGCCGAATCCAGGGCGGCCTCGACCTCGTCGCCCACGGCCACCCTGAGGGTCTCGTGGAGCAAGTAGTCGTTGTATGCTTCGGTGTCGTCCGTTCTGCCCTTGACCAGAGATGGGACGTTGTGGTACGGCTCGTCCGTCATGATGGACTGCAGGGCGATTAGCACCGTCCTCAAGCTGTGCACCGAAGAGTTCCACACGGGTCCCGGCCACGTCCCCAGGAGAGACAGGCAGACCATGCCGTCTTCGTTGAGGTTCGGCGCGAACCGGACTTGTCCGTCGCCGGTAGTCAGGAGTTTGACGAGAGGTGGCCTAGCCGGGAAGTCTGGTGGGCACTTCAGGACGAACCGGAAGAAGCCACCTTCGTAAGGCGTACCCGGAGGCCCCAACAAGAGGCCGTGGATCCTGGTGACGTCCTTCTCGACCGGTGTGATGACGACTCCGGAAACGGGCAGAGCGTAGACGTCCAGGATGTCCTGCTTGACCTTGCGCAGACATTGGTCCGATGGTGTTCCGACATTCAGCTGGTGGAGCGCCGTCGGGTCCCAGAAGTTGAGATCGGGCGTGAACTTGACTTCCTCGACGTCACTCGTGGCGTCCTCGCCAGTGGTGGCCATTGCTGCCGTTGGGACCGTGACGTGGCGTACCGAAGAGTCTGGTGACGTTCTGTTGACGTACCTCGGTCTTCTTTTGCTGGCAGCGCGCGTGCGTGAAATCTTCATTCTCTTTCTTTTACTGTATTACACGTCGGGGATTAAGCTACGGTGATGAAGACGGTGAAGTGATGCCCTTCAGTTGGTTGGTTGGTTAGAATATACGGTCTAGTCTAAGTGGTAAAAAAACAATTATTGCACTAGTTCTGTATTTAGTTACGTTCTTTCTTCCTTACGTTATGAGTATTGATATTTGAAAGATCTAAAAATTAATATAATCAATTCTTGGCCAAACTATCAAGGTGGTTGCTTTCTTACAAAAAGCGCAACCCACTATGTCGGTTAGGTGGCAGGGGGGAAATGCCATTTGAAGGAAGGTCTTTCTCATTTGCTACATATCGGTCACTTCCGAATGGGGAATCGGCACCGGGATTTGAGAAGCACATCGATTCTGACCTCCAGAATAAATGAAATCGGGATGAGGATTATAAGTAGTAGGGCTTTTGTTTCACAGTTATATTCGAGCAGTAGGTAAGCACAGGAAGCTCCGCAAAAAAAGTGTGGGACTGGAGTAGCGTCTGTGTAAATTTACAATAGATTAACAAGTGAGTTAATAGGGATTCATACTTGTAAGTGTCTGCGCTTCATGACGTTTTGGATGATAGACGAACAATGTAGACAGTGGACAACGTCAGGTGCCCCTAAAACATCTGCTGAAGCAGCTTCACTGATTGAAGACCGCGAAGGCTCGTTAAGTGGTGACATCATCACACTATTTCATTCTGTGACTTTGTTATACACTAGCTTGTTTGACTTGAACGTTTACATCTTCTGCCCTCCGATTTCACCCAACTTTAGTATCGAATCCCCGTTGATGGTCCCGCCGGGAAGCTTCTGCCGGAGAGCTCACGACTTTAGCCCTCACAGGAAATTGTAGTTATAGACAAGTTCTTCAAATTCAGCGCACCAGAGCACAACTTAGCGCTCAGCAGACATTCTAGTTATAGACAAGTTTGTTATTTTTAGTGCACCAGGGCACGACTTCAGCCCTCACCAGGCCTCACATTTGGGCGCACGTTAGAGAACCCCAGGTGGTCGAAATTTCCGGAGTCCTCCACTATACGGCGTCTCTCATAATCATAAGGTGGTTTTGGGACGTGAAACTCCACATATCAATCAATCAATCAATCAATCAATCAATCAATCAATCAATCAAGCCCTCACCAGACTTTTTAGGTATGAACAAGTTCGTCGTTTTTGGTCCACCAGGCCACGAGCTTTCACCAGACATTCTAGTTGTGGACAAGTTCGTAAATTTTAGGGCATCAGGGCACGATATTAGGCCTCACCGGACGGTTTATGGTTATAGACAAGTTCTTGATTTTTACTTCATCGGAGGAAAGCAGTGTGGCCTCCCAATTTCGGCGGCATATAACCGCGAGGAGAAAGCGCGAAAGATGCACACGTTTCAACGTACCTTAAACAGCTCTGTGGCTCAGGAACAGAAATTGACTGATGTCATTTCCTATTGCGATTATGTAGCGGCGTCCTGCTGGAGCCTTGCCGTAGAGATGTGGCGTGCGCATCCATCCATCAATCAATAAATCAGTCAGTCAGACAATAAAAGATGATGACTTGAATTGTAGGTGTGGTAGTCTCATGCCACCGATTTCTCACGGGGTGGCACCCTTCCAAGCCACTATGAACTTCGCCCTGCCGAGCACTAGGCCAAAAGTGCGCTTGTACCTATTTATCAGTAGGGGCCTGGCGACATCAGTTCTCTGCCTCCCACAGCAGCAGCGGATGCTCAACTATTTCAACAAGACTGTGGTGGATTAAGGTACGCCCAGGGGCCTTCGCAGAACCTTACAGGGCTACCTATCGGGATGAGTACTCATAAACAACCGAGTGCCTGTTCAATGTACTCGTCTACCCATTGGCGAAAACTGGTGGGTTTCCGGTAGGCGCTGGGAATCGAATCTGGAACCTCCCGCATTGGAAGCAGACGCTCTAAACTTGTAGCTACCGCTGTGGTTAAAAGGGTTTAAAAAGGTTATGGCCCACCACACGGTATCCCTCCGCTTATACACGGATAAACCAGATCCGGGCGCGTTCCTAGAAGAGGGCAAATAAGTCAAAACTGCCGCCTTTTACGTTGCATCAACGTCGGCCTCCCACTGATGTGGGAACCCTTCTACGCACACGGCTGCATACCTGGCATGCGCTCAAGAAGGCAAGGACGCACAACTCACGAATGCCCATCCGTGGACATCTCTTCCCGGGTGCCCGCACGCATCACCGAGGTTGCAAATCCCGAAGAGACAGCAAGCTCTCTGCACATGTTTAAAGCGTTGGCCACCGAAACTCGCAAAGGAAGACCTTCCACGTGACGGTGGTGTTGTCTCGGGCCAACGCACACCAAAATGTGGGGATAATCCAGAGCTCGAAGGCCCGGGTTAACTTTCTCGCCCACTTAGCCATTGGAAAGCAATACCGCCCATGGTGCCCACATGGATGAAGAGAGAGTTTAAGCACAGACAGCGCTTCCTCGGGACCACTTCAGATTACACGGGAACACCACCTCCAGCAGCGAAATGGCCTGTGAGCTGTGGACTTCCCCACACCACGGTGTGCTGCAAAGACCCATGTGCACCAGTTCATTGATCCACCAGAAGCCACACACACACAAAGTGAACGATGTGTGATGGGATACGCACCTCCTCCTAGTAGACAATAGATTACCGAGGGGCGCAACTGTCTCCAGTGATATAGTGCGCAATACATCACCCGCCTGGGCGCACGGACTCCAAAGCAGCTGGATTACAAAGGAACGCCACTCTCTCCAGCATCAGCATCTGCAGCGACGACTTCAACAACTTACCTGGGCACACGGCCTAAGAAGGGCAACCGTGATGCCCCGTGGGACAAGTCCCACGGGTAAAGATCGACCCGAGGTCCAGACAGTCAGTCGAACTAACCAGAAACCAACCAAACGAACTAACTAAATAAAACCTAGGATATCACATGATTACAAAAAAATTGCCCGCAGCTTCCCTCGGGGGAACACTGAGGAGGATGCGGAGCATATAATTGGTTAACGGGGTGTTAAAGTGCGACTTACTTGGGTCGATGGCTAAATTGGTTAACGTGGTTGTGAAATGGGGTGTTAAATTGCGACTTACTTGGGTCGATGGCTAAATTGGTTAACGTGGTTGTAGGAGGGGGTGTTAAATGAGTGAACACGTACACACGTATGCGAAAGGGCGGCGCTGGTCGAAGGGACGTCGATAATTGTGTTTGTGGATTCGTTGGCATTCATTTCACGGCGACTTCGGACGTCGACGCGCCGTACAAACCAACGGACGAGCGGCAACTGAGCGAGCGAGCGCCGACCTTGAGTATATATACAGCGCGACGGCGCATGCACTGTCAGCTGTCGAATGTTCTCGAAGGAGAAGCGCGCGCGCGGCACAGATGGCGACGGCGCATGCGCTGTCAGCTGTCGAATGTTCCCGAAGGAGAAGCGCGCGCGGCACAGATGGTGGGCGACGGCGCGACGACGCATGCGCGCGCGTCAGCTGTCGAATGTTCGAGAAGCGGTGCGGACGGCGCGGACGGCGCACTACAAGGCGCGAGTATAAGATGCTTCCGCATCCAAATATGAGCTTATCTCAGTTACAGAGCTACAGTATAAACGGCGGTCATGTGGATCGTGCTTGCCGGTCACGTGATGTGGGTAAGCGTCACGCGGTATCAATCAACGTCTCACTGGTGATCGCAGGGTAGGATCACGTATAATCCGATCAAATCACGCATCGATCACGTATAATCTAATCCAACTTGTTGCAAGCGACGCGGAAGCTTGGTAGGGCATTCGCTCCCTCGCATGTGCTCTTCCAAATAACGTATAACGTTTTATGTGCATAATTCATCGCCTTCTCGCGAGCATTAACACGTAATTCCGACTCGCGCCATTCCTGTTGTTACGTCATACACCGTTGTCTTGATCGATTCGTTACCCGGCTAGCCGTTTGCTCTATACTTGGCTCGACTGCGAACGTCTTTACCACGCTATTATTGATCGGCGCTGTGCCGCCGGAATCCATCGCAGTATGGCATTGAGATGGAGAGCCCCACTTTTCAGAATCTCCGGTAAATCAATGGAATTGATCGTTCCGGTAAACAAGCCATAGAGAGTGCGAGAAGCTGTGTAAAAACATCAGGTGTATCGTTATCTTGACATCCCCGCCCTTGCAGTTCTTGTCGGTAATTGAAAATGAGCGTCGGTGCTTCATCGTAATGTAGTGGAAGAAGCGATACGATGATATGATGACGACGTTAAGAAAAACAGGAGCTGCGGAAGGCTACCGATCAATCCCTAGTTGTTCCCGAGAGCATTAATAAAGTCACGAGTAGGATTGTTCATTAATAAACTCTAAAGCGGTAGATCAATGAAGTGGTCGATTTTTGTACCTTAGCTAGCTGAATATAGACTCTGTACGAGAAGAAAAATATGGACTGATTGGAGGAAGTACGCACTATACAGGGACAGGATGTCGCTATCACGTTCAGCTTTTAAAGGCAAAGCTTAGCATAGCTCCAATTTCTTTATTTCACATTGTCAAGTTGTGTCTTTCGCCAAAGTTTTGCGTGCGAACGATAGTTATAGCGCGAGCACAAAACGACGACACACAGACAAGGACACGAAGGACCTTCTTGTCTCTGTGTCGTCGTTCTGTTCTTGCGCTCTAACTATCGTCATGCCATACCAACTAGCCCAAGCTGTGCCCCGCCGCGGTGGTCTAGTGGCTAAGGCACTCGGCTGCTGACCCGCAGGGCGCGGGTTCGAATCCCGGCTGCGGCGGCTGCATTTCCGATGGAGGCGGAAATGTTGTAGGCCCGTGTGCTCAGATTTGGGTGCACGTTAAAGAACCCCAGGTGGTCTAAATTTCCGGAGCCCTCCACTACGGCGTCTCTCATAATCATATAGTGGTTTTGGGACGTTAAACCCCACATATCAATCAATCAATCAATCAATCAACTAGCCCAAGCTGCCACACTTCTAAGTTGCGTGCGAAGGTATACGTTCCAAAAGGAAGCTTCTCGACATGCTCGAGATGAGTTCTGCCAGGAACGCCCACAGCACATCGTACAACCAACTGGACACGGGTCCGTGCAGGCATTATCAAATTATTATTATAATAGGAGTTTTGCGTCTGGAGTTTTTTATCCGGAGTTTTGCGTCTCAAAACTACGGCATGACTATGAGAGGTGCCGTAGTGGAAGGCTCTAGAAATATTGACCATTTGGTGTTCTTTAACGTGCACTTACAACGCACAGTACATGGGCTTCTACCATTTTGCCTTCATGATAATAAGGGTTGCAGCGCGAGCACGATTGTGCTAGAAGAAACAGACGAAAGTCGAGGCACGGAAGGCAAAGAGGACAACTCGAGCGCTGTTGAATTCATGATAATAAGGGTTGCAGCGCGAGCACGAATGTGCTAGAAGAAACAGACGAAAGTCGAGGCACGGAAGGTAAAAAGGACAACACGAGCGCTGTAATTCAAACCAACTAGCCCAAATCGCCATTCTTCTTCATTTCACCTTCATTGAAATGCAAATGCTATGGCCAGGATCGAACCGGTGATCTTCGGGTCAGAAACCGAGCAGCTTAGCGACCAATCCACCGCGGTGGATGCACGTCTTCATCAAATCACTCGTCAAAAGGCGCAGCTGTAGAAAAACCTACCGCATTTTTTTTCCGCTTTATCCGCTTACAGTAAATGCCCACGGTCACCACAGGCTCGCGTCCTGTGTCACCGAGTACGTAATGCAATTGCTTCGCGACGATTTTTGGCAACACGAGCGCTTTATTCATTGCAGCAGACCGCATTGTTTTGGGATCGTCGCCATGAACGGAGAAATCGTCAGGTCGCGTTTACGTGTTGGGAATTAATGTGTGGCTTGTTTGGTGACAAGTGCTGCGGTGTGCAATGATCTTTCGAGCGGACGTTTTGGATCGACGACGTGCCAGCAGTTGCTCTCAGCCCGGCTACGAAACAATGCGATTCTGCGCTCTGCTTCCAAGATGGATTGTGCGTGGTGCTGTAAACGCTTCGCGAGCAGTCAGCGACCTCGTCGGCCATTAGAAAAAATTGGCAGGACCCACTTACCTTGGGTGTCGATGCCATGCCAAGCATGCGGAGGGAAAGTGATCGTGTTGTGATTTTTCTTATTGAGCGTCACGTTATTGAACAACGCTAAATATATGTACAAATGTTGCTCGTGCGGATATGTGTTGAAGAGCTGCAGATGTTAGTTCTTCGCACTTGCGCAACGATGCCAACAGGGACATGAGTATTAGCAACACATGAAGAGATAAGCTTATATGAAGCGCTGGTGTTTTCCATTGGTGTCCATTGATACAGCTACATAAATTGACTTCAGCGCATGGCCCCTAACCAGATTTGACGTTAGCCCGTCGTGACGGCTGTATTATATGAGTACGTATGTAACGTTAGCGAAATTGGATAGCCAGCAACGGCAACCGCACTTGACGTTTTATGAACACTATAGGGTCTATTTGAAAATTATAGTTCTGAGAATTTTCGTGACTCTGTGGTAGAATGCTAGAATTGCCACGCGGACTGCTTGGGTGCGATTCTTGCTGGGACCCTCAAGCCATTGCAATACCAATACACCTACGTATTATATTACAAAGTGGTACCCTATAGAAACGCAGTAGGTATTAGAGGCTCCCATCGTAGGGACAAGCCGTTGTATATTCTTTTCTGCGTACCTCATCCTTGACTCTTCCGTGTCGGCTGGCTCACTTGGTATGCTGTCATTTATTTTTAAATGCGAAGCATTTCTTAGCGAACTTCGGCGACTTTGAGCGTATCTATCTATCTAGCCGCCTACGACTGTTAGCTATCCTGGCCCTTTGGATAATGGTATCAACACCAAACTTGGTATGGCATAACATCACTATATGACGAGTATATTTGACTAGTCATAACATGAAAATCGTGACATGTACGTCATGAATGATATGATATACATTTCATGGTCTTGCTGCTCTTGCGGTGGTTTCGTTCACAACACATTTTGTAAAACTGGTACTGTATGGCATGATTGCATGGCGAACACAAGCGACAGACCCCAACGTTTCGCCGATCTGATTCCCCAACTGAACTAATGCATAATAACAAAATTCAAACTCTAGAACGTCGCAGGAAAATTGCAAGACTAACACTTCTTTTCTATCTATCCGGCAAAAAAAGTGTACTTGAGCTATCAAATATTCTTTCTCCGTTATCTTTGCGTCTAACTAGATGATATCATTCACAAAAATTCACTCCTATCTTTGCTCGAACTAACAATTTCAAATACTCTTTCTTTCCTCGCACATTAACAGAATGAAACTAACTACCACATCACATTTTTTAATCTGAAAACGTGTTAAGGTGTATTGAAAATTTTTTTGAAGTAACTTAGATCTTGTACCTTAATGTGTTGTATATTTACCTGTTAGTTTGTACCTCCTGTATTGTTCCTTTTTTTGGTCATATCCTCATACTGTACCACCCCCACTCCTGCCTGGGCTATTCTTAGCCTGCAGTGTTTTCTAAATAAATAATAAATAAACATGAAAATCATGACATGCGTGTCATGTAACAACATGACTACACGCCACGCTCATGATGCGCTCTCGGCTATTTTGCTAGCGACACACATACCAAATTTAGCATTTCAGTACGTGAACAGATGACTTAGATATCTGACTGGTGCAAACATGATAATCCCGGCATGCGTGTCATGTAGCAACATGAGTACATGCCACACTCATGATGCGCTCGCGGCTGTTTCGCTATAGCTTCACATATGCCAAACTTGGTATTACGTGAAGCCAATGGATGACGAATGAGTGTGACTGCTACATACATGATAATCATGAGATGCGTGTCATGTGAGAACATGACTACGTGCCGCAGTCAAGGCGCCAATACATTTCGACGTGACGCGGTGCGCGTGCTCGCCGGCGTTCATTTCGTCGCGTCACGCCGGCGTAGCCACGTCAGGCGCCGGTCCTGCCATATACTCGCAGGCACGCCCTGCGTTGCTTTGACGCATGCGCGTTTCAGAGCGTCCGGCGGCCCTCCACCTCGAAAAGAGGCTGGCGCAGTGCTGTCATGGTAATGCGTTGGCGCCAAATACAGCATGTCGCATTTCGCGCCGGTCACGCTTGGCGTCAGACTATAGAGTACTCGCGTTTCGCTAAACGTATAGCATCGCTGTCAACGTTACGTTGGAGTATATTGGGCCCTTCATGATGCACTTCAGGACGTTTCGCTAGCTCCACATATACCAAATTTGGTGTTGAGGGACGTCAATGCATGACAAAGGTATATGACTGGTGCAATGATGATAATCGTCAGACGCGTGTTATGTAAGAACATGACAACATATACCACGTTCATAGCGTGCTCGCGGCCGTTTCGCTAGCTCCACATATACTAAATTTGGCATCACGTGGTGTGAATATATGACGAAGGTGAACGACACATCCAAACACGATAATCATGAAACGGAAGTCGTGTATTGCATAATTTACCTCCAGCTAGTAACGTTGTGGTGATTTTAAAGTGACATATCAACATTTCTCATTCACGCCTCGCATGTCATCCATTCCCACTGTACGTGAGATCTGTCAATTTTTATTGAGCGACACGTCATAAAAAAGTGCCACTATATATATTAGAAATGATGCATGCACAGACATATGTTGAAGAGTTTCAGATGTTTGTATAACCAGTTGCTTGCACTTGCGCAATGATGCCAATTGGAGCATGCATATTAGCAATACCAGAAGCTGATATGAAGCGCTGATGCTCGCGAGGATGCTGGCCCTGGGCACTGCTACATAAATCAACCTCAGTGCATGGTAACTAAATACAATTGACGTTAACCCGACGTTACGGCTGTATCAAAGGAGTACATGCATAATGTTTATAAAATTGCGTAGGTAGTACTGCAGCCACTATCGATGTTTCACGAAGATTAGTGCCTATTTCAAAAGTAGTTTCGAAACCTGGCGTAGCTCTGTGGTAAAATGCCTCATTGCCACGCAGAATGATTGGGTTCGATTCCAGCGGGGCCCTGACATTTATTCTTGGAATTCGTCGGGTTGACGCTACCGATGTTGAGAATTTCTTAACGCTCGCGCGTTAAAATTGTTTATGTGTGAACGCGTGCTGGCGTACAAAAAGAAACAATCAATATTAAATGCGCGCTTGAAAGCGAGTACATCAGAAAGCTATAAAAATTTGTTTTTTGCTGCAAATCACAGCTCACTGAACGCGCAAGAGCCAATACATCAGTCTGTTTTTGTGGATTGCGGAAACATTTACCATTAAAAGTAATAACTTTAGAGTAAGAGGCATGGGGAAAATTAAAACGTAATATAAGATCACGCAAAGGCAGCGGTACCTTTAGCAGGCGCGGGAGCCGGTGTCCCGCGAGCGGCAGTCATTTTTTACGACCAGGCGATCCACCGGAGGCTCGGGGCTTCCGGGATCGCGTCGAAGTCCGCAGGGGACTTCTGTCTCTGGTGGGGACTTAGTCATTAGTAGATATCCGGTGGCGTTTGGTGTCCGGGTTCTTGAGGGAGTATGGTTCAAAGGCGTCTACACTGTCCTGGCTTATGTCACTGGGGCTGGTGTCTTCGTCAATTTGTAGGGGCGCCTCACTCGTGGTGCTGTTGGAGTCTTCGCAGTATCAGGCGTCGTCGTCTTGGGATGTAGTCTCCTCGATGACATCTGAAATTGTGGTCGACTGCGCAGCCACGCGAGGAGCGTCGGATGTGACATTTCCATCTGAGACGGCTTCCTCACGAGGTGCCTTGTCTGACGAGAGCTCGGCCTGCGTTTCTTCAGAAATGGCCACCGCACGCGGGGAACTTGAGTTTTCAGAGCCTGGAGGAATTATCAGGTCCGGAATCGCTGGGGACGCAGTGGGCGTCTGGTGCAGCGTCGCGATTGGCGCACCTTGGTCGTGGTCGGTTATCGAGGCTCGTGTTGTTGAACCGTCGCACCTGTTCTTAGACGGCGTTCCTGGTTGAAGAGGAGGGAAATCCTTGGATGCCGCCTACGAGTACGACTGTTCCATCGTGCAAGCGACATTGGCATGTGGGTCCCCACAGCGGTGGCACGGCCGTGAACAGCCCTTGCCGTCATGGCCATGTACTCCACACCGACCGTAAAAGGGAGTGATGCAGTTCATACAAAAGTGACCACTGTAACCACATCGACGACACACCCGTTGGTATTCCTTTATAGTCGCAGGTCACACGGTGGCCAGCGACGTAGAGGTAGTTGGATACAGGTGATGATGCCTTCATTTCCACGTGGACGTGTCGTGTTCCTGTGGTCACGGTTGTTGGGTGCGATCCCATGAGTCCTTTGGTGATATGCAACACCTTCCCGTAGGGGGAGAGTGCTTGTGCGAGGACTTCGCTGGGGACGTGGAACGGCAGGAACAGGACAGTTACCTGGGTGATTTGGGGTCCTAGGGGTACGATGGCGACGCGCTCTCCCCGGGTGGTGAGGTGTGACGCGTCGACGATTTCAGCATATGCGGCTTCGCTGTTCTCTGTAACTTGATAATTCCGGCCTCTGAAGTGCTGGACACACTATACTTTTTCGATTCCTACTATTGAAGACGTCGCGTGAACGACGTGTTCAGGACTTGCCCCCTAAGGGACGACGACATCGATGGCTAAAGCCTTCTTCGGTGGCTGGCTTGCCTTGGTGGGCGTCCACCAGCCTAAGGACGCCCTGAAACGTGCTGCTGGATGGCTTCCGGTTATGTGTGCTTAGAGAAATTTATTCTCACGAACAGTGAACAATTATATTCCAACACAACATCGCGACGGAACACATCATCCACAGGCACACCAAAAATTGTTACAAAAACATAAGCTTTCATATGTACACGGAACACAACATACACAGATATACGAAAAACTGCTTTAAAAGACATGTTTACATACGTATAACACATTGTAAACGAAGAACACACAAATGAGTTGTAATGATCTATATGTTAGGCTCTGTGTGTGTTTGGAATAAAGTGTTTAACGATTTAAAGTACTAGATACTCTACTACGGGAGAGCTGAAAGCCGTCTCTGTTTAGAAAAAGTTTATTCTCTCATGGGACGCAACAAAGCTAAGGGACAAGCGCCTGTATAACAGGCGCAATAACAAACAAAATACAAAGCACAACATACATTACAGATTTAAACAAAAGTGTCCAAGTCCGTAGGATGTCCATAGTCCATTGTACTAATAACTATACATACACTACATAAATGCACTAACCACAATATGGACAATGTACATGATGATATATGTGCAGAATTTACAAGACTTGGTGAAGATGTTAGAAAATGTGTACAACAGGTATCAATATTCATAAAAGTTACATAACTTACAGCGTTAGAATGAAGTGCATATATAGAAGAGCTCACACCCATATTGGACATACACAAACGCATAAAAATAGTAAACAAATACTGATTACATGCACCAATCAGACATTGACAGGTGACCTGGCTATAGGAACCAGGCCAGGTGGAAGACTAATCGAACGCGTCTGTCAACTACGGAAAGAAAGCGGCACGACCATTGTCGCAGAAATTCTTCCTCCCCAAGGAAGAACAATTCCTCCGACAGAAACGGTAAGAGTTCAGAGTAGAGGCGTTCCAGAATCGGAAAAAGAGCACGACGACGATGACCTGCCGCAACAGCTTCGCACCTATTACGCCATAAACAAAAAGCTCCCGCAGCTATTAGAAGGCGTGCAAAGCGACTACGCGAGCAGCGACCAGATGTTGCAAAGCGATTAACACCTAGGCCACGAAAACTAGTGTTAACTGACTTCCAAAACACATTTGCAGTGACACATTGCTGCAGCATATGCTGGTTAGACTCCTGTAACGGGCAGTTAGGACAAGTGGAAGATGGGACCATGCCCAACCTCTCCAGTCTGTCCCGTGTTGGGAGTACTCTCCATCCAAGACGCCACATAAAGTCACGGAGGTGACCAGGCAAAAACGATGCCGTTATCGCGCTCCACGAGACATGTCTCGATCGTGCTAGATGGGCTGGAGGAACCAGAGGAAGCAGAAGAGCCGCCGTTGTATCTACAATGCGGCTTTCAAGAATGTCCACATCGGGACAAACCTGCTGCGCGTGTCGATAAAATGCTACTGCCATTGAGTAAAATGCAGGCACGTTAAGTGTTTGCGGTGCAGAATTAAGCCGTGCATCTGGTAGTAAATAGCGTAGCTTGGTGCCTAAGAAATAACAGGCGAGATCACGCGCGGGGCACTGATCACTATGCAACAACCGAAGTAAGAACCGTAGGGCAAGCAGCTGGCGGCGAACAGAGACGGATGGGAATGCGAATCCACCGCAGTTTCTCGGTTGCCCAAGAGCTGCTCGGCAAACCAGCTCTGTTCCACCTGACCAGAAAAAGGAGCCAATGAGGGATTGCAACGACCTGGTGATTCGTAATGGGGGCTGTAAGACATGAGATATGTACCATGCACGGCCGCAAAACACCGTCTGTGCTAAATACCTTCTTTCGAGCATCGGTAAATCATACTCTTGTGCTTCCCGGACGTGTCGTTAACATCTTCGACTACTGAATTCCACAAGGAGGCTGATACGCCGTAGCAAGTATAATCAAGCTCCAGAATGCGAATAGTCACCTTTTGAAGACCGAAAAAGGAACTTAGACATTCGTCTGGGGAACCAATGAATAAATATCGACATTTGGAAAAATTTAACGCAGCACCTGAAATCGTGCCATACGTTGTAAAAAGTCGTAGGCTACGGGATAAACTGTCCTCATTCTTCAAATTCAACGTGATGTCATCAGCAAATGTTGTCATTGTCACGGTACCACTACCTGGAAGAGGAAGGCCTCTAACGTAAGGATCAGCGATTAGCGATTGAAGGAATGGTTCGAGGCTGAGTACAAAAAGTGCAGGGGATAAAGGACACCCCTGGCGAACACCACGGGTAACTGGAAATGGCGCACTCTCTAAACCATCAAGAAACAACGTGCTGCGTATATTTTGGTATGCGTTTCTGAGAAGCTCAACGAAGTTTTGTGAGAAGCCAAATTCTGCCATTACGCTAAATATAAAGCTATGTTCGAGACGATCGAATGCCTTTTCCTGGTCAAGTGAAACCAAGAGTCCCCGAGCTGATTTTGTTAACGTGTACGCAACTATATCACGCGTAACAAAGGAAATACTGTGGATTTCTCTTCCAGGAATAGAGCACGCCTAATGATGACCTATTAAGGAGGGCATCAGGCTTCTCAAACGCCGAGTGATAACTGCCGCGAAAGTTTTATAATCAACGTTGAGGAGCGTTATTGGTCGCCACTCCTCTGGGCGAACTGACGATGGGTCATGTTTAGGTTTGGTTTGGTTTGGTTTGGTTTGTTTTTATTCAAGGCAAAATTGAACAAGATTGCCTTGGGGGACACGCCTTAAGGCTAAGTAAAAGCCTGACTTGGTCGTGCCACCCTGGCAGCAAAGCGGAAACATACCGCAAGTACAGTACTCAGAAACTTACAACATCACGTGTTATCTTACACGGGTACCATAATCGAACAGGAACTGCCAGAAGTGTGAATAAAAGAATAGAAATATAAACAGTCCTTATTCGAGTGGTGGCAAATACAAACAAATGCATGTTTTCTATCAAATAAATTAAGAAACATCTTGACTAGAAAATCGAGTTGCTCTACAAGACAAATTAGAGTATAATAAACAGGCAAGGGACAATAACGAACAAGGCGCAACGAATACAAAAACACCATTAACTACAAATTTCAACAATCAAGAAAAGCATCGCTTTCATCCACTAGGAACTCTTTCGTTTTTTTAAAATGATCTAGCTGAAATTCCGTCTTCCAGTAAATGTAATATAGTTGGGTGTTTGTTTAGAATGTTTGGAATTTGTGACGCTAATCGTTGGTCACCGTAGTTCGTGCGTGATCTATATTTGTATATTAGGCTCTTTCTCAGCTCGTATGGTGTTTGTTTCACATAATATGTGTCCAAGAATAGTGATGTATTTAGTTTATACTGGTGTAATACCTCTAGACATAGCCTATGTTTGTATAACAGTTTTATAGGCAATACTTTGTACATTTTAAAATATGGTCGAGCACTTTCGTAAAGGGAAGTGTTAGATATAGCACGTATAGCACGCTTTTGTAATATCAACAGATAATTAAGGTTTGTGGTAGTCATTGTTAGCCACACCAAGGAGCAGTATGTTAGTCGTGAGTGTACTAGTGCGTAGTAAATTTGCAGCTTGACATTTGATGGGACGTAGTATCTCAGTCTATTTAAAATGCCGATTCTCCTGGAAAGATCTTTTTTTTTATCGCGTCAATGTGAGGAGACCAAGAAAGTTGTTCTTGGAATAGAACTCCTAGAAATTTTATTGTTGTTGTGCGCTGAATCTCGGTGCTCTGGAAGTAAATTGGAGTGCATGGTATGTGAGCTACTCCTTTAGACTTGAAAAGCATGTACTTTGTTTTAGCGATATACAATTGTAGTTTATTTGCATTTAACCATGAATTTAGTTTCTCCATCCAAACGTTCACATACGTTTGAACCGTATGTGAACGTTTGTATATAGTTCACATACGTTTGAACCTGCGAAAAATACATTTGTGCCATCAGCATACAATATTATTTTCTTGTGTCCATCGATATTTACGATATCATTATTGAACAGCAGGATTAGGATTGGTCCAAGAATCGATCCCTGGGGGCACCATACTTAATGTGTTCAACTTGAGAGTGTATATTATTTACAACAGTATATTGTTTTCTAGACGAGAGATAACTTTGTATTAATTGAGCTGTGGTACCCCGAATGCCATAATACGGTAGTTTTCGTAAAAGTAGATCGTGTTGTATACTGTCGAATGCCTTTCTAAAATCCAGAAATATTCCTAGTGTAAAGATTTTGTTTTCAATGTTGTCTAGAATGTATTCTTTGATGCTGAGTAGAGCCGACTCAGCAAAGTTGTTTTTGCAAAATCTATACTGATCTTTTGCTATTATAATGTTTGCGTTTAGAAAGCCCGCAATCCTTTTATATATAACTCGTTCAGCCATTTTCGCGAACACAGAGAGTACAGATATTGGCCTGTAATTGTTAAACTCATCAAATGACCCACCTTTATGGATGGCAGTTACTTTCGCAAGTTTCATTTGATCGGGAAAAAACACCTGAAGATAGCATCAAGTTATAGATGTGCGTTAGCGTTGTAGCGATAATGTGACTTATAGCCTTTAAAGGCCTTGGCTTAATGTCATCTGGGCCGCAAGCACAGTTATCCTTTAATGACGTGATTAGCTTTACCACTTCTTGTTGATCAGTAGGAAACAGGAATACACTAGACGGGTAATTTGATGATATATAGTTCTCGCAACACGTTTCCGTGCTGTCTGTGGTAAACTCACCAACTGTTAAAAAGTGTTTGTTAAAGGTGTCAGCGATTTCTAATTTACTCCTGCCCAGTTTTTTCAAATTTTATTCATCTGGATATCTCCTTTTTGTTAATGAGCTGATTTATTGTGTCCCACAGCAGGCGCGCGTCTCCTGAATGAGTGGTAAATTTACTAATGTAGTATTCCGTCTTGGCTATCTTCAAATCTTTGTTGAGTGTATTACGAAATTTTTTAAAATTACGTAAATCGTTTTCGTCTCTGGAAGATAGGAAAACTTGAAAAAGGTTGTTTCTGACTTTAATTGTTCCACTGTCACCCATAGTTTTCTGCATTTTCTGTGTTTTTTGTAGGGCTTAAGAGGGAAGCAGGCGTCATATAAAGAAGTCAAGTGTTTTAAAAATAAGTTATATGATTTATTAGGATCTCTTTCTTCTATAACCGTGCTCCAGTGAATTCCAGAGATAAGGTTCTCAAAAAGTTTAATGTTGCGGATAGAATAACTCCTAAAGAGCATTTCATCCTTACTTTCGATTACACCATTGCCTGGTAGGAAGCAGTATGTTGGAAAATGGTCGCTAATGTCGGTAGTAATTGCGCCTGCTTTGACATCAGTAGTATCGAAACTTGTAATACATAGATCTAACGTTGTTTCTGACGTGGCAGTTATTCTTGTTGGGGTGCTAATTACATTCATACAACCGTATGTTTCGATTAGTTCATTTAGGCGTACGTAGCTGGGGTTATCTAGCGACACATTGATGTTAGTCACCTACCAAGACAGTCTGTAAGCGAGAATCTAGAGATCTCTCCAGTGATTTCTCAATGAAATTCAAAAAGCTTTCTATTGAACCAGAAGGAGGGCGATAAATCACAGAAAATAACACATTAGACCATTCTAACGTTATACACTCATAGCTATCACCTACGACCTTAAACTCGGCAACAATTCTATATGGGAGGTTTGCACGGACATACACACAGACACCACCACCACGCTTTCGTAATCGGTATGCAGTAATGCACTCATAACCATCAATCAAAATACAACCATCATCTGATGACAGCCATGTCTCAGTAAAGCAAATTATATCAAATGGATAATTAGTTTCCGACAACATGCTTATCTCATAGAAATTCTTTCTCAAACTTCTGGCATTTAAATGAAAAACTGAGAGCGCAGAGCCACTTCTTAAGGTTGGAAGAACGCGTAGGAATTCGGATGGTGGGTACGACATATTGGGACTTTATCACCCGAGAAATACACAACTGTTACCACTCTTCATGACAAACGTATCATGTCCTCGCTTCCAAGAATGACCACTGCTCTTTCGCCATCCGCTCGCCTCACTAGCACCTTACCGTTGGCATGCCACACGAATGCAAAACCCGTTTTCCTAGCCCATTCTTTGGTCATAGTGAGCAGATTTCGCGCCTCTCGAGTCATGTTCTCACAAATGTATGTGTTACTGTTTTCGCTTTTAGCTGTCGCCGCTTTGGGAGCCAGTTGTTCCTTGTTTTTCGATTCATGAAGCGCACAATAATGCCACGAGTCTTGCCTGGCTTAGCGGGTAGCCGATTGATGGTTTCAAGATCACTGCGGGTCAGGGAGAGAAGTGATATTTGTTTCGCAATTTCATTCACTTTTGCCACAAGATCCTCACCCTCAGTTTCCCTAATGTCATGAATTTCTAGGTTCATGCGAAGGCTACGATATTCTAGCTTGTCTAAATCTTGTGCCACCAAAGCCACATCTTTATCTACCTTGCTTTTCTCTAGCTTATCAACTCTCTTCGACAAATCTTTCGTAGCTGTTTCTTGGGCGTGCAGTCGTTCACTGAATTCATCAAATTTGTTCGACAGAAGCTGCACAGCTGTTTCCATTGATTGGAGCTTGCTTGGCAAAGCTAGGAGTGCATCAATCTTAAGTTCAAGCGAGTGGAGCTGCTGCGCTACTATGCTATCAGTTATAACTACCAGTTAAAGCGCACGAAAAACAGACACGAAGACAGGACAAACGCTTTCTCGCAACTAAACTGTTTATTGGAAAAGGCAGAATATATATACAGACAATTGAAAAACACGACGCATGCGTGTGCAGACAAAAAAGTACATCCGTGGCACATCGAGAACACATGGTAAAAGAAGACAGATTATCTCGGAACATATTTTAGAAAAACAAACTCTTTATCGTGCAGCAAAACCGAAGGCTGGCTGACGCATTGTTCCCCTCTTTTTCTTATGTGAAAAGCTTCTGTTAACTCACCAGTCAACTGATTGTTAGACCGAAAAACCACTTCAGTATCCTGAAAAAGAGGATAACAACCGCACTCTCTCCAATGAGCCGCGAGATGCGATGCACCCAAAGATTTCAAAGAGGAATCGTGCTCTCTGAGACGAACATTGACACATCTTCCCGACTGACCGATATACACTTTACCACAGCTAAAAGGAGTCATCTAAACAACGCCCATTGCGCAGTCCACGAACTTTTTGCTGTGTTTCATGTGACATTGCGGAAACTCTCTGCGCATGCGTGAACAAATAGAGTTTGCCTTTGGCTGAGAAAAGCACATCGACTTTATATCTATTAGCTATAGTTGCTTAAGTTCATGTGAAGTCTTATGAAGGTAAGGAATCACTGATATCCTCCTACCTTTTCTACCCCTTCACGACACCCCGAGTGGCTCCCTTCAAATTTAAGTTTCTTGATCATGTTGTTACAAACAGACGTGATGACATCATTAGGATACCCTGCTTGTACTAGTTTCTTTACTTTACTTTTTGTCCAGAGATACTGCCATCCAGCAGTAGGCATCCTAGGACTACTACTACGACTCTATATATATATATATATATATATATATATATATATATATATATATATAGGAATGCTTGATGCGAGTAGATAAATGTCACCTGTTATGGGCGTGGGTCGTTGCATTCGACGTGTGAATAAACATTTGATGACTGACTGTAGAATATATATATATATATATATATATATATATATATATATATATATATATACGCGCTTTCATCGCAGCCAATTGCTGTAACGCATGGTAACATTTATTTAACATCGCCTGAAGTTTGGTCTCCCGAATCTTCACATAAAATTGCTGAAATCTTAATTTCAAAATTTTTATTTCCCTTCTGTCGCTTGCGCTGTTAAGAACTTTTTTCGTCCACAATGCAGCACCAACCAGCCGAATCAACCACTTTGTTCATGAAATTTTCACACATTTATGCACATTCAGTCGCAATGATCCCTTTGATTCAGTGTTTATGGTGTTAGACTGCTGACCCAAACGTTCAGAGATTAAATCCCGGCCGTGGCGGCTTCATTTTCACGCTGTCGGAATTCCATCGGGCAGTGTGCTTATACCTTTAGTTGTGTGTAAAGGTGGTGAAAGTTGCCGGAAACCACAACAGTGGTACGGCTCACGATCGTAGCGCGGTTTGGGTCCGCGAAACCAGGACAGTTATTGTTAAAGTGACATACCCGACTTCAGCGATTTTTGCCGTAAGGAATGCAGAGCGCGCAGCTGTTCAATTCTCAGAAACGACACGACTCCGACTTCCTGGACCGCACGAGTCACCGACGCATGGATTTATTTCCCCCTCTTTTCTCGTTCTGTGAACCCCTCTCGCAACGCGCGCGCGTTACACCGGGCGATTCAGTGATGCGTGGCCCGCTTGGGGCGCACCTGGCATCCGTCGTGGGTACCCCTACCTTTCGTAACAATGACCTTTTAGCTTCGATCCCACTCGCCGTATGACGCTGAGGCCAACGCTGCAGGTAATTGCCACCGCTGTCCATGCTGTCCCGCATTAAAAAGGCCAGGAAGTGTAACAACGCGCGCGCAATAAAAAAGAAAGCGCTCGAGAACTCGAGGATGGCGCTCTTGACCAGTTCAGAATTCATCCGTACGTAAGGTCGAGGCAGCGGCCGCCATCGAATCTTCATCCACACCTCCTTTCCCTCCCTTACTGCAAGCGCCCACGAAGCTCCACCCCGCTCGATTAATCTCGCCATCCCGGCCAGCCAATGGCACACGCCGTTATTGCGGCGCGTTCTGCTATTGGTTCAAAGGACGGCGCTACCTACGTCAATGCGCGTTCAACACTATTCCTTCGTTTATACGGCTTTACTGTCGGCTCCCTCTTTCGGGAAAGCTCCAGTGGAAGAAATAAACAAAGTAAAGATGTTACTGCCCTCTCGTGATGTTCTATTGAAGCTCTCATTTTTTCCATGGCCCCTCTCTCTGCCTTTCTATCCTTTCCGGGAAAAGCTGCTGCTGCATTCCACACCGGGAAAAAAATGAATCCGGGATTGCTGACGTTGGCAGGGCGCTCAGCTCCGCTGGACGGGAAGGCCAGCTGACGGCGTCGTCGTCACCTCCACGTCGCCTGTTCCTTCCTCGAGAGTCATTCCTCGCTGCCTGCCAGGTCTTTCGAACCTTATTGTAAAAGAAACTTAGTGTCCACCGCAATAAGTGACGCGCACGAAGTAGGCCTACGACGCAAGCAGCGTTGCCGTGATTTCAGCCATACTGTCGCTGATGCCAGTAGAGGCTGTCCCTGAGGACTTCGCAAGACCGCTTGAAGTTACAAGATCTACGATTGCTTCTTTGTAGAGAGGCTGTGGTTTGGATTCGTATGGTTCGCCGAAGGTGAAGTTACGGTGCTCGTTTCGGGTTGGCTCGAGAAAGTGAGGTGTACCTAGAGACGTCCCAGTGGTATCGGTGTGCACCTGCTGCTGCATTTCATCATGGCTCACCAGTGTGGCCAATCGAGGTCGTAGCCATCGGATTCTTGACGCCCGAGTGCTAGGACTAAAACGGAGTGCCTTCCCACTGCAAGGTGAGTTGCGGTTTCTTCAACTATGAGGGCTTAAGCATCTTGCGTCGCTAAAAACATTAATAAGATGCTCAAGTTGATGACCGTTTCGAGGCCTACGTGCAAAGTGGAACAAAACGGCAACTTGATGTGACACGGATTGAAGAAATCGAAATCTCGCGTAGAGGTTTCGTATTAACTCATCGCTATATTTTTTTTGCGTGCCCAGGAGAATCTTTGTAAAATATAATCCTCCGGCGAGCTTCAGGTTTAGGGTTGATGAAATTCACAGCGCCCAGATGAGGGCCGATCGATTACGGGAAGCTTAGAATGATGGCTCCTGCCTCGTGTACAGGCCGGTACCTTTCCGTATGAATGGACAAGAAGCTAGGTACGGGGAATGTGGAAGGCTTTCGTTTCATCCTAGTAATGTGGCGCCGTATGGTCGTGTCCTCCATTCTTAATGAAGATAACGCCAGCCCAGTCTTTAGTGAAGTTCTAAGAAATTCTTAAAGATATAATGTTATCACTACAAGTCTGATATATTTAAGTCCATTCTGTGTCTGGCAGTGTGTTCAAATTCTCAAGTCGGATATCTTGACCTCCAATCGTGATTTGTACTGTATGGATACTGATAATAAAGCTGTCCACTTCAGCACTTCCATTTCAAAGATATTGAAGATTTTTAAGGTTAGATACGCCAGGCAGCTTGAACAATACACCCAAAGCCTCCGCTACCATCGCTTCTCAGGCTTCATCACTAAGGTTCCTTACGTACTCCCGTTATCATTTCTCCGTACCCGAGGCCCGTACGTAAACCACCAGTCCTTTATACAGTACACAGTGGGAAGTTTTAGAGTCATATAGATACCAACGGTAACTTAATGTGATTTTCGTCATCGTTTGGTTACTTGTACACTATTCCCCATTCACTCTCAGCAGACCAGCCGGCTAGACGTGTCTCTATAGATAGATAACTGCCCATCACTTGTTTCATGTCAAATATTTTGACTTTACCGCTATGCATATCTGCTTTCACACTGCACTCTCTACTCATCGTTGCTAACATGGCCTTATAGGCGTGTGCACGGTGGTGGGTCCAAAAAGGGGGACGCAAGGCCCATCGCCTATCTTTTTGATTAAAGAAGGGGGCCATGGCAACGTTGGTTTCTCACAATAATGGCCGCCGAACACCTCTGAGGTTGCATTCTATGAAGTGTTTATTTCCCATCTCTGCTCCAGGAAAGCCAGCAGGGAGCAATTGCAGGCCATTGTGGCAAGCGCGTCATCCTACTTCATTTTCAATTGTTCATCAATTGTGAGGCATGTTATCGTTTGACCTCGACCAAACAAGGGGAGGGGCGACGACTCCTTGCCGCCACCTTGCCCCATGGAGGAACTCTGGCACGTTTACGGGAGTCTACGAGGGTAGCTAGGTGGTCTAGTTGCATCGTAGAAAGGTTGCAATTGACACAAACGGGGACAGCGTCTTGTTTCTTCTTTGTGCTTTGTCTTGCATTGGGCCTTGTTTATTCGACACTTTGTCCCAGCCTTCATGCGCTGTGACCTTTCGAAAACTGTATACGTGATCGCTCACTCATCCCACTGGGCCCGTACGACGAAACGTGGGGGGGGGGGGAACGCAGCACGCACGCTCAAACGATGATGGCCGCGCAGCATCCCCTCCCTCGCGGCGGTGGACGCCATGCAACGATCGAAAGGCGGCCATTTTTTTTTGAGCAGCGGGATATTGGTACGGCGCTACTGGCGTCCGTGCGCCATGATGCCCGCATGTCCCGCCGGTGCGACAGTGCGACGAAGCTGGTCGGTTGGAGAGGGAGGTAGGTGTTTGTTTCGGGGGACTGCTGGATCGATGGCACTGCGCTTCCAGCTAAGGCCGGTTTGAAGGATATCGGAGAAAGGGAGGGGGGGTTACAGAAAGAGAGGGAAGCAGGTGAGGGATGGGACATGGCCGGTTGGTCTGGACGGTCGGTGTACCAGACGCAGGCGCACGGTCGTAATTGCTTGTGTTCGGATACCATCTGGTCATATATCCCCTGCTGCGGCGTTGCGGGGATAACACGCACGAACCCCGGGAAAGAATAATCTGGCACCCACAGTGCTATGAATAAGGCGTCATTGGAATTGCGTTGCTCCAGTGCGAATCTCGGCGTAGCGATTAGACAATACTTTCCCAGGGAGAAAAAGTGTGCTAGTGAGGTAGTTTGTTGCCTATGCGACAAGTGTAATAATTTGGTGGCTCTCACATGCCAAAACAACATTATGACTATGAGGCATTCCACTGTGCCAGATTTTCGGATCAATTTAGACCTCGTGTAATGATACTGTAACTTTATTTAAATCTAAGTGCACGGGCGTTTTTGCATGTCACACCCGCACATATGCGCGTCGTCTATGGCAGCGAATCAAACACGTGACCTCGAGATAAGAACATTTCAGCCTGCTAAGCTACCATGGCGTGTGTGTGGGATGTAGATCTGTGGGGGGTGTACGTGGAACTATGCAGTGATTTATAGATTGAGATATGAAACGCAACTCTGTAGGTAGAGGTGAACTTTCTTGAAGTGAGTAGTTTCCGGGCGCAGAACTGTGGACTTGAGGCTGAGTGAGGAGGATAAGATAAGACGTCAATGAAGGTAATGAACGTTTTACCGCCACATTTATTTCAACTAAATGAGTGAGAGACGCGCTAGGGGCTTGTCTCAAGGCCAACAATGAAGTTTTTGTCAACCTACCAACTAGGAAAACCTGTTATAATAATAAACGAAATGTTTGGCGATTATCGATCGACGCAAGACGCTTTACCTCAAGCAAGCATCGCACAACTTCTCTCTCTTTACGGACACTTACTTGTTTGTTTCGGGCTGTTCACACCTTGCAAGAACGTTTTTGTTCCTGCTGTTAGTGGGAAGTGGCACCGAGTCTTAATCACATAGGGATCAGAAATTTCGTACGTGCTGTGTCGTTATCCACGTTCTTCACAATTTGTGAACGATTCACTGCTTTACATGACAAGAACTGTGGAACTTAACATGACAATCATATATACCTCCTGCAGAGGGTCGACAACACCGATTCCAAAATGTAAGTGACAACAGCAAACTGATACACGATAAGAATGATGATGCAAAATGAAATTCGAAGAACGGGACGGAGTGATGGTGATGATGATATCAAGATAGTAACACATTCTTTTACGCATTTGTCAAAGACTACTCTAACGACTGCCATCTTTTTCATCTCAGTCGATTGCGTTGATCCTGTTCCGGTATGCTTTCTGCACCTGGCATGGTTTCGCACTGCTCGTGGGACCGGCCCAATTATGACCAATCAACGATGTCCTGTGATGACGCGAAAATGTGGCGTTATTACGGGACGATTGTCTTGCACAGCTCGTATTAACGAGGCCAACGGCCACTTTACACGCTTACTAAGGCGTGTAAGGCCTCCGACCTAATATTAGCAAGCCTAACGATACATGACGTTATCGAAAGAAATGCATGAAATAACCATACGGCACTGCAGAGCAAGATACGCAGAATGATCGAGCAACGGCAGAATATACCAACTTGGGTGTCTGTTACCACTACAACCGGAAGGGACAAGTTGCATGGAGCTCAAACGGAAGGGGTACCACGGGAAAATAATCAAGTTTGGCGAATTCACTATAATCTTTATCTGTAATAGCTGTCAATAGAAGAAATAAATCATTTTCCATGCCCAATAGAGCTTGTGAGTTACGAATAATTGTTATAATTGACGATAATCGTGAGACGCTAGACTTCTAAGTGTGAAGATGGGCGGAAATTGCTAACTCGAAACGATATTTCTTCGTTCTTGTCTAACCTCTTTTAAGGTAAAAACTGCCTGGCCGGCTTTAAAATATGGAGTGTAGGATGGGCGGAAGGGGTTCTGACGTCGTGCTGGGCGCCGCATAACGCTGCACCGCGGGTCGCACGAGGCCGACCCTTGTACTAAATGGCTTATTGCAACTTAAAGAAGGCGTTCAAATGTATACGGGACCACTGATGCACCAAACGGGTAGTCTTTGTTTAGTCGTTCGGCACCTTCGAAGTGCTAAATTTGCTAACTTAGCGCATTTTAGCAATCACTTAGTGTAATGTATCAACCAGCCTAACGACGCAAATAGCCGACAAGCAATAAGAATAATAAAGGCACAGGGGACACTACTTGTATGTTTCAGCTCTAGTGTACTAACTATAGAGTATAAATGGACGGGAAATAAAGCTGATGAAAAATCAACCTGCTACATGCAATGGATTATGCCAAAGCTGTAGTTTCCGTTCCTCTCTGCATCGGATCCCGGCTGTGGCAGCTACATTTCCGACGAAGGCGGAAATGTTGTAGGTCCATGTGCTGAGATTTGGGTGCACGTTAAAGTACCCCAGATGGTCGAAATTTGCGGAGCCCTCCACTACGGCATCTCTCATAATCAATATCGAGGTTTTGGGACGTCAATCCCCACAAATCAATCGATCAATACGTTCCTTTCTGCGACAAGATGACTTTTCCTCGCTTTAATTTCTTTTAATCTGAGTGAAAATTACCTTACTACTGCTAAAACATTCATGCAAGCTGTTGGTTTCATTAAGTTGTGTCTGACAAGACAAACGAGCCCTCGCGTGGTCACCGCTTTTTGGCAAAAGTGTCTTATCAAAACACATGTTCCTGTTTCAGCGATGGGAGACGTCAAACGTGTCCCTCTTCTTTACGCAATGAGTCCTTGCGATGTCTTGACGTTTCTGTAATCGCGTCATTCTCCTACTACCTTGTACGACCCTCACTAACGGTAATGCGATCTGACCTTGTCTGCGTTCATTACCGACGTTTTCTGACATTTTACTCCCTAAGCACGTTGTCGAACAAAATCGCTCGCCCCGCAGTTCTCTATTTTTTTTTGCTTTAAAAGCTTCATGCTGTCTTTCGACACAGTCCTCGTATACTCTTCCATGAAAGTTAACTTAGTGCGCCGGTGTGTAGCGATAACTCATTGATGAACCATTTGAACGAGTTGTATACCTCTATACCTTTTGTCATTGTCTTTAGTAATTGTACTGAAAGTTTTTGTGAGTTCTATCCAAGATCCATTTGGGCGAGCTGTACCTCTATACCTTTTTGTCATTGTTTTTAGTAATTATACTGTAAGCTTTTGCGAGTTCTAGCCAAGTGTACTTCGAAGCACGCGGTTCGATAGAAAACTATGTTTAATAAAAAGCATGCACGAAGAACTGAGATAATCGGGAGGAAATGGTGGAAGCAGAGATTCAGAGCGAAACTACGGTGTAAGTGTGGAAAATCTTTGTGAGAAAATGTCGCCAAAAAAAATTCCAGAGGGAAATCGCCTGTGGCAAAGCAAATTTGTTGAATGAGTGCGTTTTGTCAAAAAAGACGCCTAAAGCTGCGCCTATTTAGCTTACGTGCTGATCTGCTATCCGGCGTGTGCTCAGAGGAAGGAGATGTCTTCACGTAATGAATGTACTTGTGAAACAACACACAAGGACTATCTTATGGCCAATTACTAATGACTGTAAATCGATATTGCATTCAATTTGAGCGACACTGCTATGATGTTGGTAATTCCAAGCGATCAAGCTAGCTTCTCTAAGGCTTCGATCATCTGTATTAAGTAGAGTTGTGGAGGGAACCAAGCTCGTAAGGCGTATTCCAACTGTGGACTTAGAAATGCTAAGTAAGCTAGTTTTGCGGATGCTCAATGTGGGAGTAAGCATAGCTGGCTCAAAAATATTTACAATTTGTACAGCCCAGCAGTGGAGGCCTGCTAGGCCTCGACGTAAGTGACATGTTCACGCTTCAATATAAGTAACCTAGTGTTTTAAATGCCTTGGAGCCAATATAAGTTATGTGGGAGAACCATCAAAGGTTAGAGTCGATAACAACACCTATATAAATACATGAGGTGGTTTCGAGATACTTCGCTATTGTAAGTTTTGCGTGAAAAAGTGGAAATCGAGTGTTTTCGAGAAATAAACCTTATTTTACATTTTGTACTGTTCAAGCTCATTAACCACTTAGTACACCAACAGCTAACGAGGTGTACGTAACTTTAAAGGGTGACATGATCAGCAGACGATGTTATAGTTTGGTAAATGACGCAGTCATCTGCGAAATGGCGTATGCAGGATAGAAGGTTAGTCGTAAAAAGGGCAGATCGTTAAAGAAATATTAGGAAAAGTAGAGGGCAAAGGACGCTCAGTGACCCTTGAGTAATCCTAAACTGACTTCTCCGAGATCTGAATGAAAAACATTCGGAAATGTGAGTTGTTCGCGAAATAAAGAGAATTTTGGAGTCATATGATAGCGTTAGAGCCCAGTTTAACGGCAGGCAGTGTGGAAATCAGACAACAATGGGCGCCACGCACAAAGGCCTTCGAAAAATCTAGGAAAACGCAACTGTGTGTCCATGTTCAAGTTAAGTGTGTAGGTCTGTCGTGAATATGCACTCAGATACACGTTTGTATTATGCGGCGGCCGCACTGCGTGAGTTCTGGTTTTATCTGCGGTCACCAGTGATGCTATTCTACCTTTTTCCGTTCTGGCATGATAAAGTCAATAGAGGCTTGTTTGAACAGATTTCACTTTACGGCATTATCGCTGCTGGCATGCCATGTGTTCGACCTCCACATGTCATCGATGTTTGGTCATGTGTGATAATAGCATGATAGCTTGCAATGAAGTATTTGTGAGACGTGAATGTAGTTTATTGCGTGGGATGGCCAATCAACGGCTGTCCGCATGTACTACTGTTACGCCGATGTGGACGCCTGCTTAAATAGATATCACCATAGCGCCACAAAGGGCATTTTCGTGTGTAGCGTCTCAGTTTCAGCACAGCCCTAGACACGCTAGCGTTCTTTAGAAGTAGGCATTTATGTCTTTTCAAGTAAAGGAACACACTACATGAAACTTACGCATCGATGTTGCGCCTGAGATATGCGTAATATTTGCTTTTGATCGACAATGTTCAAAAGTGTGAACCACCAGTTCAATATGGCTGGGCATTCAGCAAATGCTTGTATTTTGGCCGGGTGTTTAACTCGTGTGAACGACAGACAGACAGACAGACGGACGGACGGACAGACGGTGACACAGACACAGAGACACAAACACAGACACAAACACAGACACAGAGACACAGAGACAGACGTACAGAGACAGACGGACACAGAGACAGACGGACACAGAGACAGACGGACACAGAGACAGACGGACACAGAGACAGACGGACAAAGAGACAGACGGACTCAGAGACAGACGGACTCAGAGACAGACGGACACAGAGACAGACGGACACAGAGACAGACGGACACAGAGACAGACGGACACAGACAGACACAGACACAGACAGACATTTTTGTGGTCAAGTACCTCAAGAAGGATTATCGTGTTTGAAATAGAACAGCGTACACACTTTGCATCAGATGCCACAACATGACAGAATACGCAGAGAAGTCAATCGACGAACCGAAGCTCAAAAGAAAACGTTACGCCTTCTCCCGCTAAACGAAACGATGTTTGGGTATGATTACAGCAGCGGACGCCGTTCGTCCGTTTATCTGTTTGTCGGCCCCTAAAACTAGCACCATCGCACTAAAGCCACTAGCGCCATCTAGTGATATTATTACCAAGAACATGTACTCACAACGCTACCTATTGAGAAATTCATAAACTAGAGATATCTACGTACATATGAGTACTACAGAGGAGGGAACGACCCACTCTCTAAGGATCTTCGCCCCCAAGAAAAGTATCTTAGAGCACCAGCTTCTGCATTGTCGACACTCGACTTTGCTCAAACACAAAGGTGTAACAACTGCGACAGTTCACAGTTGTTCCTCGTATTCACTTTTTCGGTTGGTTTCAACATAGCACTAGCAGCAGCACGTGTTGCTTCCCACGAAACTTCCGGTTACTTCAATTATCACTCTTTTAACACTGTAGCAGATAATTTGTGTTTTCTAGTTGTGGCAGAGTAAAAAAAAACCCTTTTCTGCTTTCTCGTTGAAGGAAGGCACTAGAAGTTACCGACTAACTCCTATATTGTTGTGTGTAGCTTAGAACAAAATGTGTTTGAATTATTTGGTCTCGCAAAGGGGAGAAGAGTGTTGAAAATGAGCGGGCTACTCGCTAATGCATTTGTTCCCCGTCAATCCTCCTAGGCTACGCTGGTGCTCAAAACCAGAAGCACCCTAGCATCTCTGTTGGGGGACGGCCTCATGCTCTTCCGTAGTAGAGTACCCAGTACTCTAAATCGTTAAAGACTTTGTCTAAACACACATCTCTGTTGGTAAACAGCGAAACGGTCTATACCCGTGTGATATTCTCGACCACACTTGTGTGCAGCAAGTAACGAGCTGCTTGTCGTACTGCTTGAGACATTCCCATTTCTTGCTAACGCATTCATTTCTTCGCCTTTGCGGCGACACTGTGACCTTTTTTTTTTAAGGGATGGCGGATTTCGACCCCGTACTTGCGTGGAATTTGAAAATGCCAGTTTAAGAAATAACAAGCCACGAAAGAAACGATTTTGTAAGAAGTACATAGTTGGTGGTTACGCGAGTCGTAACGTAGGTACGCTGATAGGACTTCCAAGCTGCACCTGTCCATGCACGAGGGCTTTTGAAGGTAGTGCACGTCAGAAGACATGGTGAAATGACGGCCACATAGAAATTCGACCGTCGCAGAGCTCTGGCTTTTGGAGCGGTTATAAGCGTCGCTAACTTATTCATGGCAGAATTTTCGTCAACACGGCCTCATCAAGTGTGAGGCCCATGGGACGATTTTATTCTCTCTCATAGTATAGAGTACCCAGTACTCTGAATCGTTGCCCACTTTTTGTAAACACATAATAGAGTACTAAATACTGTACATTGTTCACAACGTTTTCTCGGCGCGAAAATTAAAAAGAATGAAACTTATAGCTTGATTTCCTCCGCTAACAATCATCTCAATATAGTGAAACTTATGGCTTTGTACTTTTCAGAGGGCAGTTAATCAATCTAAGCCATTGGTTCTCTTTAGTGTTCCTTCAAGATGTCCTTAGTAGCCGCTTGTCCTCCGACCCACTCCGCTATCGACTGACAGTGACAGGTAACATCAGTCACTGTCATTTTTCTTTGTCGCTGCACCGTCCCCAATTTGAGTTAGACTCTCTTCGTAAGTTTTTAGCTTTCTATTTCATAGAGTACCATTAAGATGCATCTGTTACATGGCTGTATATTATTTTTCTTCGTTTACGAGCCTTCATCAGCAGCATCGATCTAAAAGCTCGGATTGAGTGAGGATCGAGTACGTTCAGCTTTTATTCACACCGCACATTTTCCCTAACCTTTTTCCATCTCATTCGCTGTGCTTGTTTTGGCGCCATCTTCGGTCGACGCGCAATATCTGGTGCACGTGTTTCTGGGCTTTTGCGCGCAAATATAGACTCAAGAGTGGAGGCTTTGCGCAGACCACCGTTCATCTTTTGTCGTCTGTAGGTGCGCGTTTGTGTGCTTACACGACCACATGCTATGATATTATGCATTCATTGTGTCGGCTGACGGGGACGTGTCTCATACATTTGCATTATCGGGTTGCCCGGCGAAAAAATATCTTGCACTGTTTGTTTGGCACCCTTTGTTCAGATAATGTCATTCGATGTGACCCACGGGCTCCATCGCTTCTGTTTTGTGAATTGTTCAGACGACGGCATTTCCACTAATGTCTTTGCGCATTCGCTTGTGTGTGTTTGTATGTGTGCTTTTTTGGCCTCCTATATATGAAAATAACTAAAGAAATTGGGGTGGCCCGCACCGTCAGGAGGTGTGTGTGTGTGTGGCTCTTGTTCAGAAGTGTTTTCCTTGCGCTTTTGCATTTCAACCGAGAAGCTGTCTGGCAAATGGTTTCTCGTTCACCTCGTACCAAAAAAAAAACAACTGTCATCATAAAAACGGGTATATGTGATATAGAAGTTAGGTAAATTGCGCTACTCGCCGCTAGTCCACTAAAGATGAAAAAAAAATACAGCATATCCAAGAATTGACTGATGACAAGCAGGGCAAAGCGTCTGTCTGTCTGTCTGTCTGTCTGTCTGTCTGTCTGTCTGTCTGTCTGTGCGTTCGGGCATCTGACCATCTGTCCATCCATCTAGTGAACAATTCATAAACTAGCACTGGCTACATAATTGTAATATACGGAGGTGGGAATGACCTATATACCCCGAGGAGCTTCGCCCCTAAAAATCAAGAGTTGGACAACAGACGGCTGTGTGTCACAGAAATTTGAGTGGCCTATCATAAAGCTATCATCACCACCATAGTTGCTGTCGTCGCAACCGGAATGTACCGCAGAAATTTGAGTGGCCTATCGGAAAGCTATCATAATCACAAACAGCATGTGCCACCCAAAATTCGTGCGGCCCGGCAGACAACTATCTTCATTATGAACGGGTATATATGCCACTGCACATGGCTCCCGCTAAAAAAAAAAAAGCGAAGGTACGCCATTTAGCCCTATCAATGGTTGCGAAGCGCTGGTGGCCCTCGGAAGACCTCGAGTATACGTTTAACGAGGGAACGGGAAAGGCAACGGCGGCTAGAGAAGACCTGGAAGCGATGGAAGGCGCGCGCTAGCAACGACAGTGTCCGTGTCGTGTCTATGAACGGATGCGCGGTTTAAAGGCACACCAAAGAGCAAAACGATTCTCCACGTATTGGTAAAATACAATTTCACAGTCACGAAAACGCCACTCTTGCCACGACACGCTGCTCGATGAGCGAAAAAAAAAAACGCGCGAAAAGAACATCCGCCCCATGACGTATGGTGAGTTTAGAAGACGTCTGCTAGGTCCTGCATAGCTTCTGCTCGATAAAATTGAAAAGTAAATTGTCATCTGTGCGTGACCTAGGATACGAAGTGTCGGAAAATTTCATCGAGCCGATATCACGAGAATGCGAAAAAAAATACATTTGAAAACTTGTCACGCGACGCGCGGTGATTTCGGCGGCTTATTTAAAAATGAAAAATTCAAACTTGATTTTTCTCCGCTACTATTAAAGTTATGACAGTGAAGCTAAATGCATCAGAGTTCTCCGAGTGTATTGATTGATTTGTGGGGTTTAACGTCCCAAAACCACCATATGATTATGAGAGACGCCGTAGTAGTGGAGGGCTCCGGAAATTTCGACCACCTGGGGTTCTTTAACGTGCACCGAAATCTGAGCACACGGGCCTACGACATTTCCGCCTCCATCGGAAATGAAGCCACCGCAGCCGGGATTTGAACCCGCGACCTGCGGGTCAGCAGCCGAGTACCTTAGCCACTAGACCACCGCGGCGGGGCATTTGTGTAGTTGATCCATTTAAATCAAGTCGCGATTTCTCCTCTTTAGTGATCTCTCTAGCTCTAACCTATCTGCGCTGAGTCAAATAGCAGAAACAACCTCGCGAACGCCTTGAAACGACGTGGAAGCAATCTAGGTAGAATCAACCTGCATCATCTATATATATATATATATATATATATATATATATATATATATATATATATATATATATATATATATATATATATATATATATATATATATATATATATACCTAGAAACGACCCAGAAGAAACCCGACTAGTTTCCAGAATCGCCCAGTTTCGTTGTTGAGTGCTAGCTTCGCCAATTCTCTTTGAATATATCGATACTGAACGACTCGCCTCCACCACGCGCGACTTTGCAGTGAACGTTTGGCGTGACGTTTATTACGCACAGAGGACAGTGCTGGACCGATCCCACTTTAGATCCAGAACGGTTTCAAGAAGGGTCCCCACCGGCTACGAAGATGATAAAGCCCCTGTGATGGGGATCATGTACAGACGACAAAGAAGCGGTTCAATTTTCGGAAGAGCGAACCAGTGATAATAAAGCGATGACAAGCACCTGATTTCCAGTGAAATCTAATGCTTTTGCTGCCTGGTTGTTCGTATTGACAAGTTTTTTTCAGCTTGTGAACGTAGGAAAAAACGGCAGAGTAGACTGAAAGATGGCACTCTTCCAACTAACTTTATTTCGACGAGTGGCAAAATGTGTGTTTGTAAAGAAGAAAAAAAACTTACCAGGTATAAATACACAGGAAGAAGGGTTCATAGGCGGGATAGTTGGTATATATTCATAATAAAATGCGCTCCCAATATTTCATTAAATATACACATACTAGCTCAAGCTTCTACTCTTGATGGTCATTGATGTCTTACTTTTATTATTTTTCCCGATTTCCTTTTTTCTCTTGGCGTGAACAAACTCTCTCATCTTGCTACCTTGCTAGGTGACTAATGGAAACCCATACTATGCAATTACCCACCACGGTGGTCTACTGGTTGCGCTGCTGAACCATTGAACCAGAGGTCGCGGAGTCAGGTCATCAGTTTCTTTCGGTGATCCTCGGGTCGAATTTCATTGCTGGCAAAATCCCAGTGGCCCGTGTAATTAGGTTTTGATGTACATTACGGAACACGAGATGACCCAAAGTGGCGCCCCTCATAACTATATCGAGGTTTCAGATCTTCGTGCAACGAGATTCAAGCCTGGCCTACCACCCGACCTCAAGCGCTGGTTATGTGGACCTTGCCACCGATCATTATGAGTATTTATCCACGAAGCGAAGTTGCGTGTGTACTTTTTTATACCCACAATTGCTACGGCTAAGGGCAGGCTTGCAAAATAATAAAGAAAGAGCACAAAAACCCCAAAAATAATACGATTACACGCTGCGCACTTTTCCCTACAAATAGTGGCGTGGTTTCCAGTTCGTACTTCTGTCGACGGAGACGAAGTTTTGTTGCGCGAGCCTTACACATAGGATAGTGTTTCTTTGGGCTAGTTGTTCACACACTGTGAAAGGTGAAAGCAGTGCAAAAATAAACGAGGAAAACGAAAAATCACACAGGACGATTGCTGCCTGTCAACTATTTTTCAGAAGACGTGGCAGACCGATCCCACTGAAGGCGCAGAACAGCGTCAAGAGGGTGTTGTAAGACAGCCTTCGTACTTGCATAGTTGTTTTGTTCTTCGTTCGTCTCGTCTATTTTGCTCTGGTATTGCCTATTACCCCATACATACAGCATCGTTGTGAAATGTTTCTCGCGTTAACTTCCGTTGTGCGAGTGGAGGCTGCGGAATCGTACGGTTTGAGTTTATCGTACGTATACGTGTCGCGGAAGTTTGAAAGGAGAGGGGTGGGGGAACGGGCCGTACGAGGCAACGTTACTATTCTAGTAACGTTGCTACAATGCGCCACTGCTCATTCGTATGCAACGGTGGACGGGAGAGGAGGCGGGGGAAGGAGGGGGTCGGGTGCCGGCAGTGGACGCGGCCGGCTGGTCGGTCCGGCGTCGCGTGCCGCTCGCTGGAGCGCGTCGCAGATGTCCGGCGTGCTCACGCGACCAGCGACGGCGCGGTGATAATGCGGCCGGCTTCAAAAGACGCGCAGCTGGCTTGTCGGGAAGCTGGCCTCAAGAGAGAGAATAGTCGTAGAACACGAAAAAAGAAAAAAAATGCGTTCTCGTGCAACTGCATGTTAAGGGACACATAAGCAAGTCGCACCCTTTGTCTGCACATATATAATAATTATTATAACAATTTCTGGGGTTTTCGATGGTGGAACCGCGATATAATTGTGTTGTACGCTGTAGAGAGAGAACTTCTTGTTAACTTCGAACTCGTGTATTTTATTTATTTTATTTAGCGAGTGCCCAAATGAAAAAAGATGATTTCAATTGCTCTCTCTCTCTCTGTTTTCATTCCATCCCCATTGATATACAACATTTGCCGAGAATTTAACATATATATATATAACATATATATTTTGTATGTATATATACATTTTTAGTTGACTTATGTTGCCTTCCTGATTTGCGCATCTGACACTTGTTTCTTTATTTTGTCTTTTTTTCTTGTGTGTTATAAATGTTGTACCCACCCCCTCTGTAATGCCCTACGGGCCCTGAGGGTATTCTAATAAATAAATAAATAAATATTTCAGGTGGTACGTTTACCTAGCTGCTGTTTCTATATAAGTAACTGCGCCTAATACTAGAGTAATCGTGTTAATTCATATAAATAATGAGAAACATTATCTTGGCCATATCGCTACGAGGCGAGCAAGTATCCGGAGAAGAAATGTCTTTTTTTAAATACATTTTTCCTTTGATCGGCGTTGTGTTTTTTTTCTTGCTGCTTCGTGCAGGGTTCCAGTATAGTGTTTGACATATGCACAGTGTTTTAAGTGCACTGTTTGTTATGTTTTGTTTTTTGGTTAATGCTTTTTGGATTTTTTCGCAAGCTACCTGTGCTACTAGGTGAAATCTCCCGAATGCCATTACAAATATATCATTCATTCAAGCATCACCCTAGTAAAACGAGACCTTGCATTCGTGACACTGGATCAATGCCTCGTAATTGCCCCTTATGTCTACTTCATAGGTGCATCTACAGTAACAAGTGCCACTGTTCGCCATATCACGTCCCTCTGCGCACATCTCGACGCATTCACAACGCACGTTGTTTTACGCGCATTAATGGTCGCACACTGCAATTTCACTCATCACCATTACCTCGAACCCTAGCACATTGTAACGGCCTTCCAGATCACATCGTATCTATCTCTAACCGTGAATGTTTTCGTCATGACCTGGTTTTGTTTGCATTTTACTATTGCATAACTTTAACTTTGTTGCACCTTGCTGTTCATCATTTGTTTGTTTTTTGTTTCTTCCTTGTTCTTTTTTTACTTTTTGTCTGTATTTTTATGCAATGCACATAATAATACCCGCCCTATTGAATGCCATTTAATGGGCCTGTAAGTCATTTTGAATGAAGGAATAAATAAAAAAAATCGGCACTCAAATAAATTAACCCAAGCTTTCATTGAGCACAGGATTCACTCCACAGTATAGACAGTAATGAAATAAGTAATTAAATTAGTTTTTGCTGTATTGAGTAACGAAAATGAATTGCTTTATTGTGCTGGTCATTTAGTAATGTAATAGTGATTTCATGTGAGTTAGTTAAACAAGTTAATCATTGAATTACCAGTTACTTCTGACTGAAATGACATCTCCCCTTCCATCAGGGCAAGAACAAATTGCCCCTAAAATTGGAGAAAGATAAAGAAGACACTTTATTCGAATGGTCAAGGCTAGAAAAGTGATAAATATATCAAATATCTAAAAACATATCACAGCTATTACATTACTTTCCAAAGAAGTATACGTAGCCTCGTATACTTTCAACTGGTTGTAATTTCTAATGTGCCCCGTCGTGGTGGTCTAGTGGCTAAGGTACTCGGCTGCTGACCCACAGGTCATCTTCCAGGCCATCTCAGATGTGCCACTTTCTTAGTGGAATGCTATAGGACATCTATTTCTGTTTTTGAGTATGCTGCCGCCATTGTATGAAAGGACGTTTTCACTTAAAAGACACGTTTCCAGAAGTGAGCATCGGGGCATTCATCCTATTTTTGCCAAATATGGCTTTCACTACTCGTATCGAGATCCTCAGTTCACTTCATATCAATATCAAGTATATGCATTTAGGGGAATGGCTATCCTATAGTATTGTGGCTTTCTTATAACCATTCTCCTTCTTAACGAGAGTTACGTTGATCTCGATTTTCAACGACTTCAAGAACCCGAAGTTTAAATCTGAAGAGATTAATGTTTCTTTTTCAGCTGAAGCATAGTAAACTAGCTTTAAAATCAGAAGATTGCGTATCCGGCTGCTGATCCGCAGTTCGCGGCATAAAATCCCGGCTGCGGTGGCTTCATTTTCGATGGAGACGGAAATGCTGTGCGGCCGCGTGCTCAGATTCGGGTGCACGTTAAAGAGCCCCAGTTGGACGCAATTTCCGGAGCCCTCTGCTACGGCGCCTCTCATAATCATACGGTGGTTTTGGGACGTTAAACCCTACGTAAGAATCAATCATCAATGTAGTTTGTAATGTATACCTTAACTGCCCTTTGAAAATAACCTTTTAGTAATATAGATAAATTACTTAGTAAGAGTTCCGTCGTACTCGGTTGTCACAGAAGTTGCCGTAACCGCTACTACCGCACAGGCGATGCGGGCTGGCATTTCGACGTCGAACCTGAAACGCAAACTTCTCCGCTTGGGTCGCATATCACGCCACATATCCTCGCGAGTTGCCACGGTGCTAGAAACGAGACTGGCGTTCCACGTGGCGACCCGGTCATAGTTGCTCGGCTATTGCCTACCGCTAAGTCAGCGTTGCGTGTCATTCTCATTCTGAACCGTCACGGCCGAGTCGCCACCTACCATTCCCTTCGGCTCCTTTCCCTTCCTGTACAAGCGTGCAGTTACGTCTGGACAGAGGCACGCGCTCCGTGCTATTAGTACGAACCAGGCATGAAACGCCCTTTCCATCTCTCTCTCATTACACGGACGTCGTGGTCACACGCGCTCAAGAGACATTTCTCACGTCCATCCACAGCGGCGCTGCAGCTCCGCCCCCACAACAGCTGTCCTGCAAACACTGCTAGCATAGAGCTGCATTTAGTTCCTTTCCTTATTACGCTCGACGCGGGCTTGGTCACGAGGCGTGACGTGTTGTGCGCATGCGCATAAACGCCCGCGTTGCGTACGCGCGCACTCGTTCTACTTTCGCTAGAAAGCTCGTGCGCACGTTGAAGCTATGCTGCGCATGCGCGCGCAGCCTCAACGGCTGTCGTCGTCCTCGGCAGATGTCCGAGCGCGGCGTAAGGCAAAACGCGTGTTACTGTACACTGTCGAGCGTCGCACTGTTTCGGTCCGGCGATTGCGGGCTCGACGCGTGCCGGACTTCGTCAAAGCTGACGCGAGTGGTGTCCGGGAAGCCGGCCGAACTGCAACCTTCGAGCTTTTTATGACTGCGTTGTTGTTTACATACTGTGTGTAAGTTTCATTCTTGGTCGACCTATACCATATCTGAGTTGGTGCAATGCATCGCTATTCCACATCGCTGGTCCTCCACTACTTCCGGCCTTGTGGGGGACGTCCCCACACAAATTACGTAAAAGCGGGGTACTTATGGGATTTTCTATCCAGCTGCATATGTATGTATGTATGTATGTATGTATGTATGTATGTATGTATGTATGTATGTATGTATGTATGTATGTATGTATGTATGTATGTATGTATGTATGTATGTATGTGTGTGTATGTGTGTGTGTGTGTGTGTGTGTGTGTACGTGTGTGTGTGTGTGTGTGTGTGTGTGTACGTGTGTGTATGTGTACGTACGTACGTGTGTGTGTGTGTGTACGTACGTGTGTGTGTGTGTGTACGTACGTGTGTGTGTGTGTACGTACGCGTGTGTGTGTGTACGTACGTGTGTGTGTGTGTACGTACGTGTGTGTGTGTGTACGTACGTGTGTACGTACGTGTGTGTGTGTGTACGTACGTGTGTACGTACGTGTGTGTGTGTACGTACGTGTGTGTGTGTGTACGTACGTGTGTGTGTACGTACGTGTGTGTGTACGTACGTGTGTGTGTACGTACGTGTGTGTGTACGTACGTGTGTATGTACGTATGCCAGTACGTACGTACGTATGCCAGTACGTACGTACGTATGCATGCGTGTGTGTATGTATGCGTGTGTGTATGTATGCGTGTGTGTATGTATGCGTGTGTGTATGTATGCGTGTGTGTATGTATGCGTGTGTGTATGCGTGTGTATGTATGCGTGTGTGTATGTATGCGTGTGTGTATGTATGCGTGTATGTATGTATGTGTGTATGTATGTAATGTACAGCCGCGACCACGTCCGTGTAGAGCACGCGAACAGCCGGTTTTTGCTGTGCGGGGCGATATCTTGGGACAGTATCAGGCTCTGACGTGGTTATCCCGCCAACTAGGCCGTGCATGCTCCAGATACACCACTTCAGAGCCCGAAACTGCCTCAAGGTTTCGGCGTACAAAGCAAAAACCGGCTGCTCGAGTGCTCTACACAGGCGTGGCCGCTGCTGTATGTGTATGTATGCACGTCCCCCCGGGCACCCAAACAATCCTAATTGACCCCACCTATATGCCTTTCGTTTCTCGCATATATCGATTGGCTGCCTGGACATATCAAAATTACTGGAAATCAATTAGCCAATGATGCAGCCCGCTCAGCACATTAAGAAATTCGTGTAGTCCCGATTTTTCTATCAAGGACTGATGCAGCAAGACAATTTTACTTGCTGGCTCGAGATCTGGCACGTACGTTCTGGTCGTCTACCAGCTTCCAAAGGTGTCGCTTATATGAACCGGATCCTTCGCTCAAGGTACAGCTACCGTCACAACTTTCCCGCTCCAATGCGACACTGCTATGCCGCCTTTGGTTGGGTGTTGCATTGACAAAGGTGTACTCCTTTCGCATCGGTGTGGCAGACACCTCTACATGCGACTCCTGCGGAGCTGAAGAGACCATCGAACACGTCTTTTACAGCTGCGCTTGCTACAACACGCAACCAACTGAACTCTAGACTATTTTTTGTGCAGAAGATTCTGAGACCTTGGGCGTTTGGCTCAACAGCGCAGAAAGCGACTAAAGTGCTACTACAGTACTTGAACACAACAAACCTGAGCGACCACCTGTAGTCTGCGTGTGCTCCCCCGAGTGTGCTCGTGATTGTTTGTACCTTTCTTATCTCTCTGCAACCTCTTATCTTT
>WOVY01006328.1:0-5000 GCA_013436015.1 Rhipicephalus annulatus | reverse complement strand
ACAAGTAAATGAAAATAACACTAGAACACGAACAAGGCAGAAGATAGGGAAGATGAGGCTTGAAGAAAAGAGCTGAGAGTCTGTTTCTTGAGTCCACTGCCCTTGTCTATCGTCAGGCGAATCCATGTTTTCAGTGGGCATCCTCGTAGCGCCAGAACTTTGTTTTGGCTCTTTTTATCACACCGCGCGTGCTTATCTACAAGTCACGCCTGATACTCGGAACGCAAATGTGGTGCGACAGTGCCAACGAGAACAGGGTTCGCTGTTTGGAATAAGTATTCGACGATTTGGAGTGCGATGTACTCTATTGTGGGAGCGCAATAAGCTGTCCCAGCCTGAACGACATACATTACAGCCTACCAATATTTGTTAAAAGATAATCCAACGGTGACAGAAAGCTCGGATTCGCCTTGCGATAAACCACGGAATGACGGAGTTCGACAAGTACATTCGGACCAGCCGAACGGTGCTGGCTGTGCCGAAAGACCCGCAGTCCGCGGGGCTTTTCGCCGCGATAATACGTGAAGCCGGTGCCATACGATACGTGTCTTCCTTCCATACCCCTCCGCCTGTATCTATCTCACTGTGCTAACGTAACTCGTTAAGCTATAGAACTGTCTGAAGGATGATGCTGAACACTTGCCTTACAGGACCCAGCCAAAACGCTCACTGCCGTTCAACCTAGCCGTTAGCCCAAACGCGATCGATAAACAGGTGCGGCCCACCACCAGGGCGGCGCTCGGCGGGATGGGCTGCTCTGGCGCGTTCTTAATCCCTTAAAGCTGGCTCCACCTCATCCAAACGGGGGACCCTGCATCCGCGGCGCCCAATGGGATCTCGCTCCTCCAGATTCCAGGGGCGGTGATGCCTAGGAGCTCCGCCGCATCCATTCTGCGCGCCCAATGATCGAGCTGAGGTTCCCGCTCGGCGAAGAATTCGGGCTCGTTCAATGCGCTTTTTCTTGCAAGCATTCTGCGATGCAGCTTCTATAGAAAAAGACGATCGGTGTCAATAAACTGCGGCCGGACTGAGGTAGTTGTGGTTGTTATTGTTGCGGCTGATGCTGCTGTTGTCACTGTTGTTGTGATGACGACGACGACCATGACGACCTCGAATGAATGGCACTCATTTAGGAAAACCTGGACGAGAAAAACAAAAAAAACATGGCTCGCACTTAAGTGTTGGCGCAAGTGCCACCCTAAGGCTTTCGTCTTGCATTAGTGCCGACTCACTTACCTATTTATTTATTTATTTCTTTGTTCATTAATTTACTTATTGCACAATCTATTGCTGGCAACATCAGCAAGTTATGAGTGTTTATAATATAAGCAATAAATGGGGCACATGAAGACGCGAAAAACATCTCGTGACACGAACACAGTCACAGGAGTTGCAGCCACAAAATTTGCCTTTACTAGTTTCGACACTAAAGATCAAGTGGGACCGACTCGTTTCGAGTGTGGCTGTAATCCAGTCGTTTCTAACCTGAGGGAATGAGAAACACGTAAAATAGTGTGGACTTCTCTGAATGACAGTTATCGTTTAGCCTCTGCCCGGTGACGCACTTTGTTGAAGCAAAGGAGAATGCCACTGGTTGCCCTCCAAGCTGTGGCTAGAAGCTCCGCCACCGCGGTAATAATCTCGGCAAGATCTGTCATACTTTGACCCAAGATATTCCTCTCAACATCAATTGCTGCTGCTTAACAAGTAGTTCTTTAAGCATCTGTTCATTTTGTTACACATATAACTCCCTAATTCATGGTCTAGAATATGCAATTCCAAGGGCACTCTCCAAACTTTACTTTCCATTTAACGTGACGGCTTACACGGCACGAGAAGCTTTTTGCGGAAATCAAGCAAGTTAAACATGAAGCAATGTGTTTAGAAAAAAGGTTTAATGCTTTACAGTACTTGATACTGTACTACGGGAGAGCTGAAAGCCGTCCCCGATACCTTGATGGAAGTTTCAATAATGAAAAGACGCAAACAAATATTCCAGTAGTAGTATAGCCACTGTAGAATGCATGGAAGTTACCAAGCAGACGCAGCCACCCGATCCGCCCACAACAGCGTCAGCACTGCCTACCTTAAATCTCGAAATCTTTGCTTTACTGCTTCTCTTTCCTCTGCATTTCTGTCTCTCTCTCTCTTTAACTCTGTCTGTCTTTATGTTAAAACGGGGATTCCCATGATGACTTAAGTGTTAACGCTCACTAATGGCTCAAACAATGGTTACAACGAAGACTATGACGGATAAAAAGCTCTAACTGAAGATGGAAGGGGGTGCAATATTTCTTTCATTCTTGACACATATGGCTGTTATATTTGCGCAGCGCACACTCTCGACGCTAACCGTGAAGCCTTTAGGAGCGCAGCGACCGTGTTTGGCACGTGTGGTGAGTATAATTTCAATCGAAACTGTATATAAACAGATAACTACATCTACTGAATTCACGTTACATACGCCCATAACAATTCACACACATACGCACACGAAATTATACGTTGTGAGCATATTCAAGTGAAATACACGAATATTGCCTTCCAACCATTCTTAACTTGTCTTCTTTCAAAGGTTAATTCTCGAGAGAAGGTACCCTTTGCCACTGAACCATGATTGCAAAGAAAATAAGCGAGAAGTAAAAAAAAAGTGGTTCGACGCCCGCAGTGGGGCATCGAACCAGTGACCTCGCGCTTCTCAGCGCGCGACGCTAACTACTACACCACAGAGTGACCCTCCTCCAACATGTTAACGGCCAGTCATTTATGTACACCATGTACCGCTGGTGGTCTTCAGAGCTCGGAAAGTTCAGCGCCTTTTAGTAATCAGTAGCGAGATGGTCGCGCGTTTTGCGCCGAGCCACCCCCATGGCCAAAGTTCGTATAGACCCTTTCACTCTTTGTTTAGAGAAAGCAGTTAACGATTTAGAGTACTACGTACTCTACTATGGGAGAGCATAAAGCCGTCCCGTAGGCCTTACTGTGTGTTTATAAAAAGTGGTGAACGATTTAGAGTACTTTATACTCTACTATGGAAGATTATGAAGCCGTCCCGTAACTGATATTGCTTGAAACGTTCAGAGGTGCTTTACTGTGTTTAGAAAAAAGTGTTTAATGATTTAGAGCACTTGGTACTTTACTATGGGAGAGCATACAAGCTCGGAGGAACTTGGTGTTTAGAAAAAGGGGTTAACCATTAAGAGCACTTAGTACTCTACTATGGGAGAGCCTATAGCCGTCCCGTGGGCCTGTGCGTAATGTGATTTTGAAGTTACAAACAGAGGCTTCCAGATTGGTGCGCCAGCGTAGCCCAAGAGCATTGGCAGGGAACGAACGCTTTGCCGAGTAGCCCGCTCATTTTCAACACTTTACTCTCATTTGTCTGGCCAAATAATTCAAATACATTTTATTCTAAGCTACACCCAGGATCATGGGAGTTAGTTATCAACTTCAGGCACCTTTCTTTTACCGGAAAGCGGCAAAAGAGTTCTTTCTCTCTCTGTCCCAACTGAAGAAACAAGTTTTCTGCTTCAGCGTTAGAGAGTGATCGTTGGAGAGTAACCGGAAGTTTCTTGGGAAGTAGCATGTGCTTCCACTAACGTGCTGCTGCTATTGCTGTGCTGACACCAAGGAGGATTAAAAAAGAATAGGTGATTAGTAAAAGAGCGAAGGATTGTGGGATACACCGTCTGTGACCGGCTTCCGGTTCTGGAAGAGTAGACGGCGAACCGCTCCACCACAAGCCTCAGATTATTCGGTTCTCGCGCGAGCAGTCAGCAGCTTATCTTCGTTTTGATAAACCATGGTCCGTTGTTAACTGCTCCAACTCGAGCGTGAAAGGCAAGCACAGGTATAGATTTCCATGGAATTAAGAAAAAAATGAGGTGGCCACGACTGTGAAGAGAGCCACAGCGACAGGTAGCTTTTGCGTACCGAATGTTGAAGCCAGAGTGTGCGAAGACCATTTTATCACAGGTACGTGTGCATTCCGCACTAATAATAACTTGCGCATGAATTTGCTGTGAATATTATATCGAGAAATAAATTGTCGTGCATATCGAGCAATAAATTGTGCTTTTTTCTACCGGAGCGGTGCAAAAGTGAACGCGTGTCGCTGCTAACGCGCGTGTTGCGTCAAACCGGAAGCCGTCGTATCCCACAGTTCCCTGCGATTGCCCATATTACCGGTCACCTATTGCTGGAGTGGAAGCTCCCGCAATGCTTTGCCAGCAGTAGTGAAGGCAGCTTTTGCCCTCCGAAGATCTCAGAAACATGCTGTTTGCTGGTGGTTTTTCAAGTCTAAAAGGTAGGTTAACTATAAATTGAGATAGTTGTTTCCGAAGAAATAATCCGCAGAGACTGTAGTATCGGTGTCTTCGATAAAATCTCTAATGAAATTCGCCTTGAATTCGAGGCTTACTAAAGGGAACAATCGACACGAACACGGAGTTAGAGCACTATCTGGCCCGAAAAGGTTGCCACGTTAAACTCGTTGGGCGTGCGAAGAAAACGCTAACGGATCATTCATGCCCCTAGTAAGATGGCTGTCGCAGCCGCCATCTTACTTTTGGCACGGCTTCACTCGTGGGCAAGAGTTTCCACTCCAGCAACCTCCTTGGTTGACACCGACCGAAAAGGTGAACAGACGTTCTCTGGCGTGGTGGCTCGTTCACGCACGCACTTATCTCGGGATTCGGGTACTAGTACCTCTTGTGCTTCCATCGCAAGCTTGATTTCAAATCACACTATACTATAATATAAAGCGAGCAAGAGCGTCAATTTTTCTCGGTGCTGCGGCCGCGTTTAGAAAAAGGGAGCGCACATGTTGGTCACGCACGAAGCATAAAAATTTCGACAGTTGTTTGTCCTTGCTCGTCCTCTGTATGCTCATCAAGCGTTCTTGATGCTTGAGTTGTGCACTCCAACTTTCGAGCTGCTTGCCGTTGTTCGCGTGATATATTGCAATTAGTCACTGCAGCATTAATTCCTTCGCCCTTATG